>CAXIIO010000386.1:0-12618 GCA_964028335.1 Altica lythri | reverse complement strand
GGTGCCCGGAGCATAGGTGGCCGGCAAGTGGCCGGAAAGGGGTCGGAAAGAGCTTGTGCCGAAAGCTGGCAATTTCCGCCTGGAGGAAAATCCGGCCTGACTGGCCGGACGGTGGAGGCCGAACCGGAGGCTTTCCGGCCGGTTCTTGGAGATTGGCTGCCGCAGGGACGTCGGCAAGAGGTCCGGGAACGTCGACAAGGTGGTGCCCGGAGCATAGGTGGCCGGCAAGTGGCCGGAAAGGGGTCGGAAAGAGCTTACCTTCCACCGAAGGTTTCCTAGTGAACCACTTGGCCAGGTACTGAACCGCACGGCCAGGGGCTGAACCGCTCGGCCTGGTCCGGTCCGGGGGATGGTCGGAGCTCCGGTTGGTCAGGGGTGGGTGGCCGGAGGTGTGGTTGGACCGGCCGGTCCATGGAAGAGCAAACCCTTCTCCAAGGGTTTGCTAGGGGGTCCCACGGCCAAAAGTTGAACCGCCGGTCTTCTGCAAGAACCGCCGGTCTTGGACCGGTTCAGGGAGGTGGCCGGACTTGGCAGTGGGTAACTTGCAACCCAAGTCATCTTCGTCCCGAGGTGGCTTGGAAGACAAGTTATCTTTTTCCCGAGGTGGCTTGGAAAACAAGTCATCTTTTTTTCGGAGGTGGCTTGGAAAACAAGTCATCGTCTTCCCGAGGTGACTTGTTAAACAAGTCATCTTTTTCCCGAGGTGACTTGGAAAACAAGTCATCTTTTTCGTTTTTTCTTGAAGGGTGGTGAAACAGCTCTGGGACTCCGTTGGGGCCCGGTTTTCTCCAGATCGATTTTCCGACAATCACGGGTTTGAACTCTTGTCGAGGCCGCGCTTTCCGCACTCAAAAAATATTTTTCAAATTTCCGTCTTTTTGTCGGGTCGTCCTTGTCATGCCCATGGTATTCGAATCTCGGGCGAAGTCGGACGTTTGCATTGACCTTGGTCGCGTTGATCGTGCCGACGGTATTTGAAGTCCTCGCTGAAGTCGGGTCTTTGCATCGGGCTTGAAACTTGATTTCGCTTGTAACGGTGTTCAAAACCGGGGGGCCAAAATCAGGTTGTTTACAGTTGCCCCTCTTTGAGCATGCGTTCATGAGAGCGATCTTATGAGCGTATGGTCAAAGACAAACAGCTGGTTTTGGCCCTTCTTTATTCCTTATTTATGTAGTAGGCGGGTATGTCGGCTTGCGGAAGCTGGGTGATCCCAAAATCCTAGTCAGCTGGAGTGACTTGCAGAGGTTGGATGTTTCCAAAATCCTAGTCGCTTGAGATGACTTGCAGAAGTTGGATGACTCCAAAATCCTAGTCGGTTGGGGCGACTTGCAGAAGTCGGATGACTCCAAAATCCTAGTCGGTTGAGATAACTTGGCAGAAGTTGGATGACTCCAAAATCCTAGTCGGTTGAGATGACTTGCAGAAGCTGGATGACTCCAAAATCCTAGTCGGTTGGGGCGACTTGCAGAAGTCGGATGACTCCAAAATCCTAGTCGGTTTTGGGATGACTTGCAGAAGCTGGATGACTCCAAAATCCTAGTGGGTTTGAGCTGACTTGCAGAAGCTGGATGACTCCAAAATCCTAGTCGATTGGGATGACTTGCAGAAGCTGGGTGACTCCAAAATCCTAGTCGATTGGGATGTCTTGCAGAAGCTGGATGACGCCAAAATCCTAGTCGATTTGGGATGACTTGCAGAAGCTGGATGACTCCAAAATCCTAGTCGGTTTGGGATGACTTGCAGAAGCTGGATGACTCCAAAATCCTAGTCGATTTGAGCTGACTTGCAGAAGCTGGATGACTCCAAAATTCTAGTCGATTGGGATGACTTGCAGAAGCTGGGTGACTCCAAAATCCTAGTCGATTGGGATGACTTGCAGAAGCTGGATGACGCCAAAATCCTAGTCGATTTGGGATGACTTGCAGAAGCTGGATGACTCCAAAATCCTAGTCGGTTTGAGCTGACTTGCAGAGGCTGGATGACTCCAAAATCCTAGTCGATTTGAGCTGACTTGCAGAAGCTGGATGACTCAAAATCTAGTCGATTGGGATGACTTGCAGAAGCTGGGTGACTCCAAAATCCTAGTCGATTGGGATGACTTGCAGAAGCAGGATGACGCCAAAATCCTAGTCGATTTGGGATGACTTGCAGAAGCTGGATGACTCCAAAATCCTAGTCGGTTTGAGCTGACTTGCAGAAGCTGGATGACTCCAAAATCCTAGTCGATTTTGAGCTGACTTGCAGAAGCTGGATGACTCCAAAATCCTAGTCGGTTTGCTGGGGATGGCAGTTCTTCTTTGCGGGGATTTCTTTGGTTGGAGGATGACCTCTCGGTCGAGGTTTTTTGATTTAGGGAGGTCGTGAAGACTCCGTTCTGTGGGTTCCCCAAAACGAGATGGGGGTTTGGCGATGAAGGACTTGCGGAGGCTGAGCACTTGGCGACTTCGTTCTGGGGGGTTGGCCGATGAAGGACTTGCGGAGGCTGAGCACCTGACGATCCGCTTGCTGTCTGGATGATTCTGGGAAGCCGGATTACTACAGGTTCCCTTTGTCGATAACCTCGATGGTGGCTTGGGGAGGCTATGAAGGCTCCATTCTGTGAATTCCCTGAACCGGGATGTGGGTTGGCCGATGAAGGGCTTGCGGGGGCTGAGCACTTGCTGATTCTTCCATCGGCAGGATGATTCTTGGAAGTCGGGTAATCACAACTTCTGATTTGTCGGGAGAGACTTGTGGAAGTCGGGTAAACACAACCTTTGGGTTGTTGGGGATTGTCTTGCAGAGGTTGAGCACCTGATGATCCGCCTTCTTCTTCTTCTCTCTTTTTTTTTTTTTTTTTTTTTTTTTTGTTGTTCCCCTGATTTTTGCTTAGGTCGCCCTTTTTGGGTTTTTGACCTAACGGGGAGTTTTGATTTTCTCTCAAAAGCTCTCCTTTTGCTACGATCATTTTTTCTGATCGCACCTCTCGGTTCCCCTAATTTTTGCTTAGGCCGCCCTTTCGGGTTTTCAACCTAACGGGGATTTTGGCTTTCTCTCAAAATCTCTTCTTTTGCTACGATCGTTTTTTGATCGCACCTCTCGGTCCCCCTAATTTTTGCTTAGGCCGCCCTTTCGGGTTTTCAACCTAACGAGGGTTTTGATTTACTTTTTTCAAAAATACAAAACTCTCCTTTTGTCACGATTGCCCCTTTTTAGGGATTTTCAATCATGCCCCTCTTCCCTGATTTTTGCCTAAGCCGCCCTTTCGGGTTTTCGACTTAGCGAGATTTTTCTCTTAAAAATTTGTTTGGCTTTGTCGCCGGCCCTTTTAAGGGTAATACTTCTTCAGTGTGTCCGCGTTAATGGGGTTGGGCAATTCTTGGCCATCCATATCAGTAATGATCATGGCTCCCCCACTGAAGGTCTTCTTGACGACGTAAGGGCCTTCGTACTTTGGCACGAACTTGCCCCGAGAGTCGGGATTGATTCTGAGTATCTTTTTCAGGACAAGATCGCCTTCTTGTAGTTCTCTCGGGCGTACTTTCTTATTAAACGTTCGAGCAGTGCGCTGCTGATATAGCTGTCCATGGCACAACGCGGTGAGCCTTTTCTCATCAATGAGGTTTAACTGCTCGTACCTGCACCTGGCCCATTTGGATTCATTAATGCCTGCTTCGGCTAGGATCCTCGCGGATGGGATTTCCACCTCGACTGGGAGTACGGCTTCAGTTCCGTAAACGAGGGAAAAAGGGGTTGCCCCTGTAGATGTTCGGATTGAAGTCCGGTAGGCCATGAGTGCCCAGGGCAACTTGTCGTGCCAATCTTTGTAGGTAACCGTCATCTTTTCGACGATTTTCTTGATGTTCTTGTTTGCAGCTTCGACCGCACCGTTCATTTGGGGGCGGTAAGGAGATGAATTCCTATGCTTGATCTTGAACTGGTCGCATAGCCCGTCGATTAACTTGTTATTCAAGTTCTTTGCGTTATCTGTGATGATCGACTCCGGGACTCCGTATCGCGCGATGATGTCCCTTCTGATGAAGCGCTCGACAGCCTTGGCTGTTACTGAGGCGAGCGAGACGGCTTCGACCCACTTGGTGAAGTAGTCGATTGCCACCAAAATGAAGCGATGGCCATTAGATGCCGTTGGGGAGATCATGCCTATGACGTCAATGCCCCACATCGAGAATGGCCATGGGGAGGTCATTGAGTAAAGCTCTTTTGGAGGAGCGTGAATCTGATCCGCATAAACCTGACAGAGGTGGCATCTTTGGACGCGCCTTATGCAGTCTGCCAGCATGGTGGTCCAGAAGTATCCCAGCCTCATGATTTTCTTTGAGAGCATCCTCCCGTTCATGTGCGGGCCGCAGCAGCCTTCATGGATTTCCTCCATCAGACGTTCAGCCTCTCCTGAATCTACACATCTTAACAGGGTGGCATCAAAAGACTTTTTGTACAAAATTGGACCACTAAGGAAATAGTTACAAGCCATTCTTCGGATGACTTTTCGGTCGTTCCTTGTGGACCCTTCTGGGAATTCTCCATTCTCGAGATAAACCTTGATGTCGGTGAACCATGGCTTTTCGCCTGGATCTTCAATTGCACCACAATAGGCCGGCTGTTCATTGATCATGATCTGCACTGGCAGTATTTCATTTCCGGGCGAAATTTTGCTCATCGAGGCAAGCGTCGCCAAAGCGTCTGCAAACTGATTTTTATTCCGTGGCATGTGGGTGAAGGAAATGTCTTCGAATTGTTCGGTTAGCTTCTCCAGGCGCTCATGATAGGGTAGGAGCTTGACATCTCTCGTCCTCCATTCCCCTGTGGTTTGCAGTATGATCAGCATCGAGTCTCCAAAGACTTCTAGGTTCTTCACCTCAAGGTCGAGCGCGGCTTGTACACCTAGTATGCACGCCTCGTATTCTGCAATGTTATTGGTGCAGTGGAAAGTGACTTTAGCCGCCACCGGAAAGTGCTGCCCTTTTGGCGATATTAGCACTGCCCCAACTCCTCCTCCAACCGAGTTTACAGCTCCGTCGAAGTACATCCTCCAGCTTGCCTCTGTGGTTGTTTCTTCACCCACTTGCAAGATTTCTTCGTCCGGAAACTCGGAATTGACTACTTGGTCATCCTCTATGGGGAATTCTGCCAAGTGGTCTGCAATTGCTTGCCCCTTCATAGAGGTTCGAGGTACGAATTGGATGTCGTACTCGGATAGCTGGACTTGCCATTTGGCAATGTTTTTCGTCCATGTTGGCTTCTCTAGAAGGTATCGCACCGGATCCATCTTTGAATACAGGTGTATGGTGTAATACAGCGTGTACGTCGGAGTCGCTGCATCACCCACACAAGCGCGCAACATATCCTTTCAACTTCTTGATATTTAGACTCTCCCCTCCGTGAACTTCTTGCTCAGGTAGTAGATGGCCTGTTCGACCTTTCCGGTCTCTTCGAGTTGCCCTAGCATGCATCCTAATGAGCCTTGGCGCACCGTCAGATACATAATGAGTGGCCGTCCTGGAGTCGGCGGTACTAGGACCGGTGGGCTAGTCAAGTAATTCTTGATGGAGTCTAGGGCGCTTTGGCACTCTTCGTCCCAGACTATAAGGGCGTTCTTGCGCAGGAGGCGAAATAGGGGCTGACACTTGATGGTCATGTTTGCGATGAAGCGTGCGATGTAGTTCAGGCGTCCTAATAGACTCCGGACCTCTTTGACGGTCGAAGGAGGGGGTGCTCTTGTATCGCCCTGACTTTGTCTGGGTCTACCTCGATCCCTTTTTGGCTAACTATGAAGCCCAGCAACTTGCCTGATGTGGCTCCGAATATACACTTGGCTGGGTTCAGACGTAGCTTGTACTTCTTGAGCCTTTTCAAACAGCATGCGCAGATTGACCAAATGATCTCCCCTTCCCGGGATTTCGCGATCATGTCGTCCACGTACACCTCGATCTGCTTATGCATCATGTCGTGAAACAAGGCTACCATCGCCCTTTGATAAGTTGCCCCCGCGTTCTTTAACCCGAATGGCATGACTCTATAGCAGAATGTGCCCCACATTGTAATGAATGCGGTCTTTGATTTGTCTGATTCGCACATCCTGATTTGATTATATCCTGAGAAGCCATCCATGAATGAGAACATAGTGTGGCGCGCCGTGTTATCAACCAATGTGTCGATGTGCGGCAAGGGAAAGTTGTCCTTTGGACTGGCCTTGTTGAGGTCTCTGTAGTCAACGCATACACGGACGCGACCGTCCTTTTTAGGCACGGGGACAATGTTGGCTACCCATTCGGAGTAGTTGCACACCTCTATAAAGCCAGCGTCTATCTGTTTGATAACTTCCTCTTTGATTTTGAGGATCAGATCCGGGCTTTGTCTTCTCAAGTGCTGCCTTTTGGGCTTGAAGTTTTCGGTGTTCAAGGGGAGGTTGTGCTCGACAATTGAGGGGTCAAGGCCGGGCATATCGGCATACGACCAAGCAAAGACCTCTTCGAACTCTTCTAACAACTCAACCATCCGAGCTCTTTCTTCTTGGTTCAGACTGGTCCCGATCTTTAATTCACGGGGTTCTTCAAGAGTGCCAATGTTTATGGCCTCCGTGACCTCTGTGGTTACGAGTTTGTCTTTCTCATATCTGTCCCAGTCTTCTTCGATTCCCCTAGCGACTTCTTTCTCGCCGGATTCTTCTTCGTGGAGTGCGGGATTAGGGACGGCAAGGGCACCTTCGTGCTTAAACAACTCGTGGCCGTTTCGAAGGGGGTTGTTCCTATGAAGGAAGTAGAGAGATGAGGAGTTAGCATTGGGAATATGCAAAAGTAGATATATCATTGAATTAGGTGATTCATGAGAAAGGATTCATATATTAATAGCAAAATATCCCTTCTAAACACGCGTGAGGCTTATACCATGCACTCTACGCGGAACATCTATTCTATACCAGCCTTACTCATTTTTACTAAGTGAAAGCGCGTAAACAGGTAGCGTCATCCAGTTGGTGATTCCCTCGTTGCTTCTGACTGGATGAACGCAAGGGCTCGGGGGGACCTCATCAAGCAGGGCTCCGATGATAACGCCGGTCGGGAACTGATCTGAAAGGTTGTCGACCGTATCTGGGTAGATTAATTGGGGTGGTCCCGGAAATGTGACGGCGAGAGGAGGGAAGGACATAGGTTTTGGAAATCCTGGCATGCGCCCCCTTCGAGTATCTTTATAGTCTTTGGAGCTGGGTTCGTATCCCAACCCGAACTTGCTCTGATTCTTTCTCAGAGTCACAGGGCGGACAATGCCTTGTCCCCGGATACCCAGGCCGTTTCCCAGGGCGAAATTGCAGCCAAGCATGATCCTCCCTACCATTAATTCGGCCTTGGCTGGTACTGGCTCCCCCCAATCTCTGATGACGGAGACGAGTTCGAAGGCATGGAAGGGCAGCGACTCTTCGCTTTCGCTCCCTATGAAGGGCACCGCCGTCTCCTTATAAATGTTATAGTCTTCCTCCCCGTCGATTATGACTAATCGCTCTTCGGTGATGAACTTCACCTTTTGATGCAAGGTGGAAGGCACGGCCCCTGCAGCGTGAATCCACGGCCTCCCGAGAAGCAAACTGTATACTCCCGGGATGTCCAGGACTTTGAATGCGACATTGAAGACGCACGGGCCAATTTCTAGGGGGAGGTCAATCTCTCCTTGGACCTCTCTGGTGTTGCCATCGAAGGCGCGTACTATGCTTTTGGTCGGGCGGATGAGTGCGGGATCGACCTTCATATGTGCCAAGGTGGACATTGGGCATATGTTTAGGGCCGAGCCGTTGTCGACCATCACTCTTGATAACACGTATCCCCTGCTCTTGCAGACGATGTGGAGGGCTTTTACGTGTTGTTGCCCCTCAGCGCCTAACTCTTCATCCCCGAAGGTTATTTGCCCCGCGAATACGGAACTGACCAGGTTTTCTACCTGATCGGCCGAGATCTCTTTTGGCACAAGGGCCTCTTTCAAAACACTCATCAATGCTTCCCGATGGGGTTCAGAGCTCAACAGAAGAGCCAGCAATGATATCTGCGCGGGGGTCTTTCGAAGTTGGTCTACGACCTTAAACTCCGTTTCCTTGACGACTTTCATGAAGGCCGTAGCCTCTTCGTCCGTGACCTTCCTCTTGGGAGCCGTTTCTACTTCTTTCCCTTTGGGCAAGGCTTCCAGTTGGACGTAGCAACGTCCGGATCGAGTCATACTGAAAACCTCTTGGTCGCCCGTAGATCCCCCTGCAGGGGTGCCGTAGTCCCAAGGGACGCTTTTGCTGCTCTCATATGATCCCGTATTTCTCGGGACAAAATTGACGATGAGCGGGGTAATCATGGCGACATGGCCATTGGGTACCCGTTGATTGGCGCAGATGTCAGGAGCTGTTGGTTCTTCCTCCAAGCGGATCATATTGACTGATCCGGAGGCGTGGTTGGGCAAGGGATTGGTGCTCACGTTTGGTGGAGGAATGGGATTCAAGATCAGATGTTTGTGGTCAATCAGGTCCTGAATCCGATGTTTCAAGCGGGGACAGTCATTTGTAGCATGCCCCGGAGCTCCCATGTGGAACTCGCATTTGGCCTGGGGGTCATTGGCTGGGATTCGGGTAGACGGGCCCAACACTTCTGGTCCTATCAGCCCTTGGGCCAACGCCCTCTTGTAGATGTCCGCTAGCGAGAGCGGGAGTGGGGTGAATTGACGGGCAGGTTGCCGTGGCTCGGGGAATCTCCTTTGGAAACCCGCTTGGTTGTTCGGCCCCTGTAAATTAGGCAGGGGTCTCGGAATCTGTTGAGGTCGGGGGGCCTGAGGGGCCTGAGCCATAGGTTGTGGCGGATATGGTTGGTAGGGCACTTGGTAGGGATTCGGGTAGACGACACCCACAGTCGGGGTGGCTCTCTTGATGACGGCCTTTTTGGACTCCATCCCTGCTTTGTGCGGGTCCTCGATTTTTCCTAATCGAAGTCCTCGTTCGATCAGCTCGCCGGTTGTGATAAGGTGCGAGAACTCAGACGCTGTCTGGCTTAGCATCTGAGAGTAGTAAATACCCTTAAGGGTACTGATGAACAGAGGGATTGCCTCACTCTGTCCCAAAGGCGGGTTCATGCGGTTGGCCTTTCCTCTCCACTCGGCCGCGTAGTCTTTGAATGATTGCCCCGTCTTCATCTCCATATTCTGGAGATCCAACCTTGTAGGAGCGTTGTCGAGGTTGTGCTTGTACTGACGGTGAAAGAGCTTGGCTAACTCTTCCATGTTTGGCACCTGATCCGTTTTCAAACCGGCAAACCATATAAGAGCATCTCCTTTCAAGCTCTCCTGAAATGTCTGTACCATTAGTCTGGTGTACTGTTGGTAGGGAGACATCTTGGCCAGGTATATCTTGAGATGGACTACCGGGTGTCCCGTTCCGTCGAACTTGTCGAAATCGGGGACCTTGAACCTGTCGGGCATCGGAATTTCTTGAAATAGGGCTAAGTCAGAAAAATCCAGATCTCCCACTCGATCCATTCCCTGCAGGGACCGCATCCTTTCCTCGATCAGCTTCAGGCGCTTGTCTTGTTCAGAATCGGCCTGGACAGCCGTCTCGGAATGATAGTTGATATTTTCGGGGAGTCCGAATACGGCCGTTGGATGCGGAGTCGGTTCCTGTGTCGGCGTAGGGGTCTGATCGGGCATAGTGGCCGTTGTTGGCAGCGGCTCGGGCAACACTACGGGGGGTGGTGTCACTCGGGATGATGAAGCCGGGGAGGTGCGACAGCTGTGGCAGCTTGGGGGCCTAGCAGAGCGAACATCCGCTCAAATTGGGAGGCCATCCCTGCCATGGATTGCTCGGAGCGAGCATTCATCTCTTGGATAGTTCGCTCCAGCTGAGCGATCCTTTCTTCCTGCCCTTGCAGGGATGGAGATGCTGGGAGTTGGGTGGATTCCGGAATTCCCGAAGCGGGGTTCTGGCCCTGTTGTTCCATCTCTCTTTGAGTAAAGCTCCGGGTACGGATTGGGCTTGGACGAGCCAGGAGTACCTAGATTTTAATTGGCAAATGTGAGGGGCGTGACAAATAATTTTTAGGTAACGACCTAAATAACAACAAAGTGGAAAGACGATGCATGCTTTTGAAAATATGCCCGCTCTGTCCATTCTATCTATAGGATTCAATTACAAAATACCAAGACTCGTGTCTTCGGAAGTTTTCTAGTGAGGCCTTAGCCTAGTTGAAACCTATTCCCTAAGGCGCTTGACGCGGTGGCTCAACTCCTCGAGTGCGTTCGTCGCCTGTTCTGCTGTTCGGATAGAGGCTCTGGATATGCACTTGGCAAACCTCTTCACATGCCTTGCCCTTTGCCTGCACTTGCGGATGACGACGCTTTGCTCGGCTACTTCGCGTTCGCGTTCCTCTAAGGCGCGGTCGCGGGCCTTGATGTCATTCCGTGCGCACCTTAACTCGAGGCGAAGACGCTGAATTTCCTTCTTGGACCGAGTATGCTCTTCAGCCCAAGCCTTGCTTTGAATCTCGACCCTGGCTTTCATGACCTCATAAATGTCTTCATGTGATGAAGGAGGCTGTTCGGGTCGGTTCCCAATTACTTCTTCGGGGTCGAACGGGGGATCTTCTGGCGCGAGGTAGAACTTGTGAATGTATTCTGACGTCGCCCGGTATTCGGATTCTTCCTGTGTTGGTCCTTCTGGAGGTTCCAACAGGACTACGACTTTGTTCGCCCAATCGATGTTTATCTGTCGTGCTGAGTCCCGGAGGGAGACCGTTGGGTCCGCATGTTGGCGGTGTCTTGGGTTCTCATGGATGTCTATTGGTATGTTTTGAAAACCACCGAACTGCCGGATAACCCGAGACGGATAGGTGACCATTGAAATCCGATGGCTGAGTAATGGAATTCCCTCGAAAGCTTTGCATCGAAGGATCGTAGGGCGGCGTATGGCGAACCATCTAGCCGTCCATAAAATGTCCTTGTGCGTTATTTTCAAAATGTAAGCTTTCCAGTCGAGGGACGTCCATTTTTCGGCCTCGAATAACGATCGGCCTAACATTCTCGAGATGACTTTCTTGTCACCTAAAAAGCCAGCTTTAATAAGGTTCACGCCAAATTCTTTGATGTGGCTTAAAAGCCAAATTTGCAGCAAAGCGGGGCTCGCTCTCAAATCCCCTTTTCTCTTGGTTTTTAAATGGTTTAGAGATGCAATAGTTTCGGCGAGCAGAGCAGGCACGAAACTCTTGCCCTCTATGACTTGGACTACGACCTTAGTCATAGCCGAATCGATGAGACCATTGGAGAAGGGGAACAAGAGCGTTCCAAAAACAAGTAATATAAAGGCGTGACACCTTCCTAAAGGGTTTGTTTTATCGGCAATCCGTTGCTCGATCCAACATATTAACAATTCGATAGACATACCCCGTCCCCCGTTCAGACGGAGCTCGGTGGTCATATGGCTAGTGGTGACCTTGAGCAACCTAGCCAAAGCGGCGTCGTCGCTCCTATTCTGGAGATCCGGCTGGACAATGCCTTTAACCCAGTCTGTACCCTGAACTAGCTGACTGTATTCCTCGAGGGTGGGTGTGAGCTCATTTCCGTTAATGTTGAAGACAGCATTCTCTGCATCCCAAAAATCTGATAAGGCATCTAGGAGTGCCCAGTTCACTTTGTAGTTGGCGAGCTCGTGGACCTCGCCCATCACTCTGTTTACGTACTCCCGATCTGTCTCAATCATGAATCTCCAAATTCGGGTGATCCGGGCCGTGGGCGCGTGGATGGTCCTGATGAGAGGGCACCGGTTCGTCTTTACCAGAGACGGTGTATGAGACATCCTAGAACGGAATCAACAGAGCGTAATGCATATGTTTTTTTCGAAAAAGATGCAATGCGAGTATATGAAAACGGAATGTCCCACTATACAGTTCATATTACAATTACATGTCTTTCGACGAAAAACGACGATGGCCCGATCCTATACACATCAATTCTAGGGCCGAAACTGAAAACATGAAATGGAAACATGCTAGCATATAAGAAGGGAAGGCCGATCCTATACATGTCAAGTCTAGGGCAAAACCCGAAAGCATGACATAGGGCATGATAGCATGCAAAAGGAGACAGCCCGATCCTATACATGTCGAGTCTAGGAAAAAACCAAATACATGGATGAGGTTACACACATACATTAATGGGTATTCACACTGTGTGGGCTTTGTTCTGAAGGTGGGATTTCTAGGTTCCCGAACCGGCGGAACCTCACCCCCTATAGAGGATCACGGGCCCATCCCGATCATCGAGTCGAGTTTTTCAGGTGCGTGCCGACGGCTCATCCGCTCGGGCGCATTCCCCTACTAGACTCCCTAAGCTCTTAACGTACTCAGGCCTAGTGACAGACGTGGTGCAAGCGAAAATTAAAGACTCTATATTAAAAGGCAAAATGAGTGCATCTTATAGAAAGCAAAATGTAAATTTTTAAACCCTCTTAAGTAAATCCCCAGCAGAGTCGCCAAAATGTCGGACGTCAAAAAATCCGAAAAGGGAAAAAATGGCGATCCCGACTCCTCCCCGACCTTTTGCGGGGTTTTAAATTCGATGGCGATGTTTTAGGAAAGGGCCGCTTCGGGCCGGTTTTAACTTGCCTC
>CAXIIO010000385.1:27500-29209 GCA_964028335.1 Altica lythri | reverse complement strand
GAAAACTTATACTTTCGTATGGAAACACGTTTAATGTTAAAACGATTACCCTGAACGGTGAATCACTTGGCTCGTGGGTCGATGAAGAACGCAGCTAATTGCGCGTCAACTTGTGAACTGCAGGACACATGAACATCGACATTTCGAACGCACATTGCGGTCCTCGGATACTCGTTCCTGGACCACTCCTGGCTGAGGGTCGTATCAAATTAAAAAGACTGTTCGATTTTTTTTTTTTGAAAAAAATTGTCGGAACGCGTTGGATGTAGATGCGTTTATTTTTAACGCAACATCTTAAATTGCGATAGCAACGTATAAAATTTGTATAAATTTTATACGTGTATTGTACACAACGTATCGAACATAAAAATGCGTAAATCTATATGTCTTTTAAATGTAGTAGAATTACGTACACGATCGTCGTGTCCGAGAAATCTTCTCAAAGACGACGTCTGATCTGTGTTTCTATATGGCATTTAATTATTGGACATTGATTTTAAAATGCATAGTTTGGTACTTAAATATCATCTATCGACCTCAGAGCAGGTGAGACTACCCGCTGAATTTAAGCATATTACTAAGCGGAGGAAAAGAAACTAACTAGGATTCCCTCAGTAGCTGCGAGCGAACAGGGAAAAGCCCAGTACCGAATCCCGTGGCCGACATCGACCACCGGGAAATGTGGTGTTAGGGAGGATTCATTATCCCGAGATTGTGCGGCGCGTCCAAGTCCTTCTTGAACGGGGCCACAGCCCATAGAGGGTGCCAGGCCCGTAGTGACCGCTGCCAATTGCGGGAGAATCTCTCCTCAGAGTCGGGTTGCTTGAGAGTGCAGCCCTAAGTGGGTGGTAAACTCCATCTAAGGCTAAATATGACCACGAGACCGATAGCGAACAAGTACCGTGAGGGAAAGTTGAAAAGCACTTTGAAGAGAGAGTTCAAGAGTACGTGAAACCGTTCAGGGGTAAACCTGAGAAACCCGAAAGGTCGAAAGAGGAAATTCATTCGCGTCTCTACTGTCGGAGTTGAAAGTTTGTGTGACGGATTACGTTTACGTCGTCCGCGCCTCTCGTTCTTCGAACCGATGTGGAACGCGTGCACTTTTCCTCTAGTAGGACGTCGCGATCCGTTGGGTGTCTGTCTAAGACTTGGGGTGGAGCCCACATGGCTTTTGTCGCGTGGACCCTCGATGTTCCGACAGACTCGCTCGACGGTATGCTAAAGGCGCGGGGCCGCTACTCAGTTAGCGTTCGGCCCGTAGCAAGCACGTTCTGTGTTTGACGGTGATCGGACCTGGTGCCGATTCTGTCCCAGAACGACTGTTGGTTGCGGTGTTCTCGAACAGACCTCGTTGAAACGCCGATCAGCGACGCTATAGCTTTGGGTACTTTCAGGACCCGTCTTGAAACACGGACCAAGGAGTCTAGCATGTGCGCGAGTCATTGGGACATGACTAAACCTAAAGGCGTAATGAAAGTAAAGGTTTACCTTGCGTAGACCGAGGGAGGATGGGTGGTTTGCCCTTAAAGTGGCCACTCCGCACTCCCGGGGCGTCTCATTCTCATTGCGAGAAGAGGCGCACCAAGAGCGTACACGCTGGGACCCGAAAGATGGTGAACTATGCCTGGTCAGGACGAAGTCAGGGGAAACCCTGATGGAGGTCCGTAGCGATTCTGACGTGCAAATCGATCGTCGGAACTGGGTATAGG
>CAXIIO010000385.1:10000-22500 GCA_964028335.1 Altica lythri | reverse complement strand
TATTTCTGAGAGATTTTCTTAATATTTTCTTCCGTAAGAACCTTCTCCTAATAATAACAAATACAACAAAAAAAGAATTAGTAAAATCGGTCCAGTCATTCACGCGTGATGCCATGACCAAGGAAAACGGGTTTCATTTTTATATATATGGATTGAAATGGCGAGTGATTTAACCATAAATTGCCGTGGTAGTTTTTCGAACAGAAAGACCATCAAACTTATATTTTTTTTGGATTGAGAAAGCGTCTTTTCATTATCCAATTCGTTTTGGTTTGTTGTAAAATTTGTTCATAACATAACAACATCCTTCATCATCGTTGTCGTTGTAAGACAATGAAAATTGGACCTTACAGGTGTATTTCGCAGACGACTTTTAATTTGTAAAATTAATTTTAGATTGCTCAATAATTTTAACAATTACAAACATTAAAAAAACTGCTATACAAAGTCAAGTAAATGCAATTTTTAATTGCACACTATTAAGTAACTTTCCATCGTCCCAAAATATGTTACAAAACACTATTTTAACGCCAAATATATAGCAACATTTGCGTGGCTATTTTACAATTATTGTACTATCGTAAAATAAACGCAGAAACGTAAATCCGCTTCCTGGTTTATCAGTGCTTTCTAATAGACTCTGTACATGACACGATTACTAGTATTACTTTAAACTTCTCATCATGCCATACTGTGTGGTTGTATTATTGTATTGTATACACTGACTTTGTCAAAAGTGTTAAGGTGTATGAAGATTCTACCAAAAAAATATTATAGTTTCTTTGCCATTTTCCTTACGATATAGTCATGATGTGTGACAACAGTTAAATTGTTATCTACTATGAAGTCTAGGTATTTAAACTTCGTTTTAAATTCAATTGTGCATGACCTATCTACTATCACATATTTAACTTGTGAAAGTACAAAGAATTTTATTAAAAATATTTCTATATTGTTAATAAAACGAAATATCTATACCACTGCTTTTGTGTTTAATACTTAGAAGCAGTGTTTATAAATAAAGTGTAGTTTAAGGTAGATAGCTGTTTTGTAGAATTTTATGTTTTTACTTGCTGTGAAAATACGTAGAAATTTGTTGAAAATATATTTATATGGTAAATTAAACGAAATGTGTATGCTACTGTTTCTGCTGTCAATTCTATAAAACGGTAGCAGTAAGTAAAGTGTACTTTTTCACATATTTGTAACTTGTGAAAGTACAGAGAATTTTATTGAAAATATTTTAATATTGTTAATAAAACCAAATATGTAGAATTTTAAGTTTTAACTTGTGAAAGTATGTAGAATTTTTCTAAAATTATATTTATATGCTAAATCAGAGAAAAATATATTTTTATTAAATTAAACGAAATATATATGCTACTGTTTCTGCTGTCGATTCTAAAAAACGGTAGTAGTAAATAAAATGTACTTTTTTACATATTTAACTTGTGAAAGTACGGAGAATTTTATTGAAAATATTTTGATGTTGTTAATAAAACTAAATATCTATACAACTGCTTTTGCTTTTAATATTAAGAAGCAGTGCTAGTAAATAAAGTGTAGTTTTAAGCTAGATAGCTGTTTTGTAGAATTTCATGTTTTTACTTGTTGTGAAAGTACGTAGAAATTTTTTGAAATTTTATTAATATTGAAAAGTAAATGAAATATTTATGCTTCTGCTTCTGTTTCCGATTCCAAGAAACAATGCTAGTGAAAAAATTTAGGTTTAAGCTTCGAAAGCTGTTTTGTAGAATTTTAAGTTTTAACTTGTGAAAGTATGTAGAATTTTTCTGGAATTATATTTATATGGTAAATCAGAGAAAAATATATTTTTATGTCGTAAATTAAACGAAATATATATGCTACTGATTCTGATTTTGAGTTTGAAAAACGGTGGTAGTAAATAAAATGTACTTTTTTACATATTTAACTTGTGAAAGTACAGAGAATTTTATTGAAAATATTTTTATATTGTTAATATAAACTAAATATCTATACAACTGCTTTTGCTTTTAATATTAAGAAGCAGTGCTAGTAAATAAAGTGTAGTTTTAAGCTAGATAGCTGTTTTGTAGAATTTCATGTTTTTACTTGTTGTGAAAGTACGTAGAAATTTTTTGAAATTTTATTAATATTGAAAAGTAAATGAAATATTTATGCTTCTGCTTCTGTTTCCGATTCCAAGAAACAATGCTAGTGAAAAAATGTAGGTTTAAGCTTCGAAAACTGTTTTGTAGAATTTTAAGTTTTAACTTGTGAAAGTATGTAGAATTTTTCTAAAATTATATTTATATGCTAAATCAGAGAAAAATATATTTTTATTAAATTAAACGAAATATATATGCTACTGTTTCTGCTGTCGATTCTAAAAAACGGTAGTAGTAAATAAAATGTACTTTTTTACATATTTAACTTGTGAAAGTACGGAGAATTTTATTGAAAATATTTTGATGTTGTTAATAAAACTAAATATCTATACAACTGCTTTTGCTTTTAATATTAAGAAGCAGTGCTAGTAAATAAAATGTAGTTTTAAGCTAGATAGCTGTTTTGTAGAATTTCATGTTTTTACTTGTTGTGAAAGTACGTAGAAATTTTTTGAAATTTTATTAATATTGAAAAGTAAATGAAATATTTATGCTTCTGCTTCTGTTTCCGATTCCAAGAAACAATGCTAGTGAAAAAATGTAGGTTTAAGCTTCGAAAGCTGTTTTGTAGAATTTTAAGTTTTAACTTGTGAAAGTATGTAGAATTTTTCTGGAATTATATTTATATGGTAAATCAGAGAAAAATATATTTTTATGTCGTAAATTAAACGAAATATATATGCTACTGATTCTGCTTTTGAGTTTGAAAAACGGTGGTAGTAAATAAAATGTACTTTTTTACATATTTAACTTGTGAAAGTACAGAGAATTTTATTGAAAATATTTTTATATTGTTAATATAAACTAAATATCTATACAACTGCTTTTGCTTTTAATATTAAGAAGCAGTGCTAGTAAATAAAGTGTAGTTTTAAGCTAGATAGCTGTTTTGTAGAATTTCATGTTTTTACTTGTTGTGAAAGTACGTAGAAATTTTTTGAAATTTTATTAATATTGAAAAGTAAATGAAATATTTATGCTTCTGCTTCTGTTTCCGATTCCAAGAAACAATGCTAGTGAAAAAATGTAGGTTTAAGCTTCGAAAACTGTTTTGTAGAATTTTAAGTTTTAACTTGTGAAAGTATGTAGAATTTTTCTAAAATTATATTTATATGCTAAATCAGAGAAAAATATATTTTTATTAAATTAAACGAAATATATATGCTACTGTTTCTGCTGTCGATTCTAAAAAACGGTAGTAGTAAATAAAATGTACTTTTTTACATATTTAACTTGTGAAAGTACGGAGAATTTTATTGAAAATATTTTGATGTTGTTAATAAAACTAAATATCTATACAACTGCTTTTGCTTTTAATATTAAGAAGCAGTGCTAGTAAATAAAATGTAGTTTTAAGCTAGATAGCTGTTTTGTAGAATTTCATGTTTTTACTTGTTGTGAAAGTACGTAGAAATTTTTTGAAATTTTATTAATATTGAAAAGTAAATGAAATATTTATGCTTCTGCTTCTGTTTCCGATTCCAAGAAACAATGCTAGTGAAAAAATGTAGGTTTAAGCTTCGAAAGCTGTTTTGTAGAATTTTAAGTTTTAACTTGTGAAAGTATGTAGAATTTTTCTGGAATTATATTTATATGGTAAATCAGAGAAAAATATATTTTTATGTCGTAAATTAAACGAAATATATATGCTACTGATTCTGCTTTTGAGTTTGAAAAACGGTGGTAGTAAATAAAATGTACTTTTTTACATATTTAACTTGTGAAAGTACAGAGAATTTTATTGAAAATATTTTTATATT
This sequence comes from Altica lythri, assembly GCA_964028335.1. Classification (NCBI taxonomy): domain Eukaryota; kingdom Metazoa; phylum Arthropoda; class Insecta; order Coleoptera; family Chrysomelidae; genus Altica; species Altica lythri. Next base: position 18,590 of record CAXIIO010000385.1, on the reverse strand, counting down.
GTTAATATAAACTAAATATCTATACAACTGCTTTTGCTTTCAATATTAAGAAGCAGTGCTAGTAAATAAAGTGTAGTTTTAAGGTAGATAGCTGTTTTGTAGAATTTCATGTTTTTACTTGTTGTGAAAGTACGTAGAAATTTTTTGAAATTTTATTAATATTGAAAAGTAAATGAAATATTTATGCTTCTGCTTCTGTTTCCGATTCCAAGAAACAATGCTAGTGAAAAAATGTAGGTTTAAGCTTCGAAAGCTGTTTTGTAGAATTTTAAGTTTTAACTTGTGAAAGTATGTAGAATTTTTCTGGAATTATATTTATATGGTAAATCAGAGAAAAATATATTTTTATGTCGTAAATTAAACGAAATATATATGCTACTGATTCTGATTTTGAGTTTGAAAAACGGTGGTAGTAAATAAAATGTACTTTTTTACATATTTAACTTGTGAAAGTACAGAGAATTTTATTGAAAATATTTTTATATTGTTAATATAAACTAAATATCTATACAACTGCTTTTGCTTTTAATATTAAGAAGCAGTGCTAGTAAATAAAGTGTAGTTTTAAGCTAGATAGCTGTTTTGTAGAATTTCATGTTTTTACTTGTTGTGAAAGTACGTAGAAATTTTTTGAAATTTTATTAATATTGAAAAGTAAATGAAATATTTATGCTTCTGCTTCTGTTTCCGATTCCAAGAAACAATGCTAGTGAAAAAATGTAGGTTTAAGCTTCGAAAGCTGTTTTGTAGAATTTTAAGTTTTAACTTGTGAAAGTATGTAGAATTTTTCTGGAATTATATTTATATGGTAAATCAGAGAAAAATATATTTTTATGTCGTAAATTAAACGAAATATATATGCTACTGATTCTGCTTTTGAGTTTGAAAAACGGTGGTAGTAAATAAAATGTACTTTTTTACATATTTAACTTGTGAAAGTACAGAGAATTTTATTGAAAATATTTTTATATTGTTAATATAAACTAAATATCTATACAACTGCTTTTGCTTTCAATATTAAGAAGCAGTGCTAGTAAATAAAGTGTAGTTTTAAGGTAGATAGCTGTTTTGTAGAATTTCATGTTTTTACTTGTTGTGAAAGTACGTAGAAATTTTTTGAAATTTTATTAATATTGAAAAGTAAATGAAATATTTATGCTTCTGCTTCTGTTTCCGATTCCAAGAAACAATGCTAGTGAAAAAATGTAGGTTTAAGCTTCGAAAGCTGTTTTGTAGAATTTTAAGTTTTAACTTGTGAAAGTATGTAGAATTTTTCTGGAATTATATTTATATGGTAAATCAGAGAAAAATATATTTTTATGTCGTAAATTAAACGAAATATATATGCTACTGATTCTGCTTTTGAGTTTGAAAAACGGTGGTAGTAAATAAAATGTACTTTTTTACATATTTAACTTGTGAAAGTACAGAGAATTTTATTGAAAATATTTTTATATTGTTAATATAAACTAAATATCTATACAACTGCTTTTGCTTTCAATATTAAGAAGCAGTGCTAGTAAATAAAGTGTAGTTTTAAGGTAGATAGCTGTTTTGTAGAATTTCATGTTTTTACTTGTTGTGAAAGTACGTAGAAATTTTTTGAAATTTTATTAATATTGAAAAGTAAATGAAATATTTATGCTTCTGCTTCTGTTTCCGATTCCAAGAAACAATGCTAGTGAAAAAATGTAGGTTTAAGCTTCGAAAGCTGTTTTGTAGAATTTTAAGTTTTAACTTGTGAAAGTATGTAGAATTTTTCTGGAATTATATTTATATGGTAAATCAGAGAAAAATATATTTTTATGTCGTAAATTAAACGAAATATATATGCTACTGATTCTGATTTTGAGTTTGAAAAACGGTGGTAGTAAATAAAATGTACTTTTTTACATATTTAACTTGTGAAAGTACAGAGAATTTTATTGAAAATATTTTTATATTGTTAATATAAACTAAATATCTATACAACTGCTTTTGCTTTTAATATTAAGAAGCAGTGCTAGTAAATAAAGTGTAGTTTTAAGCTAGATAGCTGTTTTGTAGAATTTCATGTTTTTACTTGTTGTGAAAGTACGTAGAAATTTTTTGAAATTTTATTAATATTGAAAAGTAAATGAAATATTTATGCTTCTGCTTCTGTTTCCGATTCCAAGAAACAATGCTAGTGAAAAAATGTAGGTTTAAGCTTCGAAAGCTGTTTTGTAGAATTTTAAGTTTTAACTTGTGAAAGTATGTAGAATTTTTCTGGAATTATATTTATATGGTAAATCAGAGAAAAATATATTTTTATGTCGTAAATTAAACGAAATATATATGCTACTGATTCTGCTTTTGAGTTTGAAAAACGGTGGTAGTAAATAAAATGTACTTTTTTACATATTTAACTTGTGAAAGTACAGAGAATTTTATTGAAAATATTTTTATATTGTTAATATAAACTAAATATCTATACAACTGCTTTTGCTTTCAATATTAAGAAGCAGTGCTAGTAAATAAAGTGTAGTTTTAAGGTAGATAGCTGTTTTGTAGAATTTCATGTTTTTACTTGTTGTGAAAGTACGTAGAAATTTTTTGAAATTTTATTAATATTGAAAAGTAAATGAAATATTTATGCTTCTGCTTCTGTTTCCGATTCCAAGAAACAATGCTAGTGAAAAAATGTAGGTTTAAGCTTCGAAAGCTGTTTTGTAGAATTTTAAGTTTTAACTTGTGAAAGTATGTAGAATTTTTCTGGAATTATATTTATATGGTAAATCAGAGAAAAATATATTTTTATGTCGTAAATTAAACGAAATATATATGCTACTGATTCTGCTTTTGAGTTTGAAAAACGGTGGTAGTAAATAAAATGTACTTTTTTACATATTTAACTTGTGAAAGTACAGAGAATTTTATTGAAAATATTTTTATATTGTTAATATAAACTAAATATCTATACAACTGCTTTTGCTTTCAATATTAAGAAGCAGTGCTAGTAAATAAAGTGTAGTTTTAAGGTAGATAGCTGTTTTGTAGAATTTCATGTTTTTACTTGTTGTGATAGTACGTAGAAATTTTATTAATATTGAAAAGTAAATGAAATATTTATGCTTTTGCTTCTGTTTCCGATTCCAAGAAACAGTGCTAGTAAAAAAATGTAGGTTTAAGCTTCGAAAACTGTTTTGTAGAATTTTAGGTTTTAACTTGTGAAAGTATGTAGAATTTTTCTAAAATTATATTTATATGCTAAATCAGAGAAAAATATATTTTTATTAAATTAAACGAAATATATATGCTACTGTTTCTGCTGTCGATTCTAAAAAACGGTAGTAGTAAATAAAGTATACTTTTTTAAATGTTTAATTTGTGAAAGTACGTGGAATATTTTTGAAAGCACATGATATAATGGTCAACGAATAATAGTTTTTATATCTTGTTAATTTAATATTAAGATAAACCAATTTAATAACTGAATTAATTGTGTTAACGTATTTTAGTAAGAAATGATTGAATTATTATTGTAGTTAAATTTTACAAGTTATTTCTCAGTAATATGTAAAAATAATTTTTTTTAAATATATTTTTTTGTAAATATCACTTAATTGTGCCAACATAACAACTTAAGTTTTAATAAAATTTTATGAAATTTTATAATGTAATCTTTATTTTCATTAGAATGTTATATAGATTACGTAATGATTAAATTTATTGGACGAATATTAAATTATATAAAGTATTAAACCATAAATTTAAACTACATATACTAAATAACGTAAAGCGCTATAATAACAATTGCCCAGTTATGTAAAAAGACGACTCGACAAATACTCGATCTAAAAGTCTGGTGTTGTCCAAGTTTGATCTTTTTGCATTGTGGTTGAGATTTATATTATATATTTTATTTTCTAACATTTCTATCTTCAAAAATGTTGGTAGTAATTGTTAAGAAATATAAAATTATGTATATATAAAACCACAATTATTTTTTGTATCGTAAGATACAGATCACACAGCGAGATCGCGGATTTTGCAAGGCGTTTACACGTTTGGCGATCCACATGCGATCAAACTAATAAAATTTGATTTCAATCAAATTTTTCATTTTTTGCGACAACTCTCTTCTGTCCGAGCGGGAATTTCTATTCGTAACGATTCTTTCGAGTACACCGTGTCGCTTTATATCTAGCGAAGGGTCGAGAGAATGTTCGAAATTTTTTGCCGGTAGGCGTTTATATAAAACATGACAAAGTAGTTACATTTAAAACTAGCTCTCTGTTATGTAATATATTGTCTGTCCGGTTTTTATATGTAATATAAGAGATAATACAAATACGATTGTCTTGTCTTCTATAAATATCATATATACCTTATCTCCTATTAAGCGTGGCGTGCGAAAAGTTTAACTTTTCATGTACGCAAAATTCAACACGCACTAGGAAAAGAATATGATAGAGATTTGACACATCGGTCTTTTGTTTCTCTTGAATTGCAAATTTGTAATACTAGAGGAGACTGATAATCTCTGTTATTCTTTTTCGAATGACGGAACAACAGCTCCCTGGTTGATCCTGCCAGTAGTCATATGCTTGTCTCAAAGATTAAGCCATGCATGTCTCAGTACAAGCCAAATTAAGGTGAAACCGCGAAAGGCTCATTAAATCAGTTATGGTTCCTTAGATCGTACCCACATTTACTTGGATAACTGTGGTAATTCTAGAGCTAATACATGCAAACAGAGCTCCGACCGGAGACGGAAGGAGCGCTTTTATTAGATCAAAACCAATCGGTGGCGAGCTTGCTCGACATCGTAATACTTGGTGACTCTGAATAACTTTACGCTGATCGCACGGTCTCGCACCGGCGACGCATCTTTCAAATGTCTGCCTTATCAACTGTCGATGGTAGGTTCTGCGCCTACCATGGTTGTAACGGGTAACGGGGAATCAGGGTTCGAGTCCGGAGAGGGAGCCTGAGAAACGGCTACCACATCCAAGGAAGGCAGCAGGCGCGCAAATTACCCACTCCCGGCACGGGGAGGTAGTGACGAAAAATAACGATACGGGACTCATCCGAGGCCCCGTAATCGGAATGAGTACACTCTAAACCCTTTAACGAGGATCAATTGGAGGGCAAGTCTGGTGCCAGCAGCCGCGGTAATTCCAGCTCCAATAGCGTATATTAAAGTTGTTGCGGTTAAAAAGCTCGTAGTCGAATCTGTGTCCCGCGTCGCTGGTTCATCGTACGCGGTGTCAACTGGCGTGTCGCGGGACGTCCTGCCGGTGGGCTTAGCTCGCAAGGGCGGCCCAACTCAATCCCGCCGCGGTGCTCTTCACTGAGTGTCGAGGTGGGCCGGCACGTTTACTTTGAACAAATTAGAGTGCTTAAAGCAGGCTAAAACTTCGCCTGAATACTGTGTGCATGGAATAATGGAATAGGACCTCGGTTCTATTTTGTTGGTTTTCGGAACCCCGAGGTAATGATTAATAGGAACGGATGGGGGCATTCGTATTGCGACGTTAGAGGTGAAATTCTTGGATCGTCGCAAGACGGACAGAAGCGAAAGCATTTGCCAAAAACGCTTTCATTGATCAAGAACGAAAGTTAGAGGTTCGAAGGCGATCAGATACCGCCCTAGTTCTAACCATAAACGATGCCAGCTAGCGATCCGCCGACGTTCCTCCGATGACTCGGCGGGCAGCTTCCGGGAAACCAAAGCTTTTGGGTTCCGGGGGAAGTATGGTTGCAAAGCTGAAACTTAAAGGAATTGACGGAAGGGCACCACCAGGAGTGGAGCCTGCGGCTTAATTTGACTCAACACGGGAAACCTCACCAGGCCCGGACACCGGAAGGATTGACAGATTGAGAGCTCTTTCTTGATTCGGTGGGTGGTGGTGCATGGCCGTTCTTAGTTGGTGGAGCGATTTGTCTGGTTAATTCCGATAACGAACGAGACTCTAGCCTGCTAACTAGGCGTATTTCGACATCCCAAAGGCCCGCCGGTGATGGGTTTCGGCCCCCACTGCGCGCGGTTTTTACTGTCGGCGTACAAACAATTCTTCTTAGAGGGACAGGCGGCTTCTAGCCGCACGAGATTGAGCAATAACAGGTCTGTGATGCCCTTAGATGTTCTGGGCCGCACGCGCGCTACACTGAAGGAATCAGCGTGTCCTCCCTGGCCGAGCGGCCCGGGTAACCCGCTGAACCTCCTTCGTGCTAGGGATTGGGGCTTGCAATTGTTCCCCATGAACGAGGAATTCCCAGTAAGCGCGAGTCATAAGCTCGCGTTGATTACGTCCCTGCCCTTTGTACACACCGCCCGTCGCTACTACCGATTGAATGATTTAGTGAGGTCTTCGGACTGAGCGCGGTGGCGTTTCGGCGTCGTCGATGCTTCGGAAAGATGACCAAACTTGATCATTTAGAGGAAGTAAAAGTCGTAACAAGGTTTCCGTAGGTGAACCTGCGGAAGGATCATTACAGTGTTTGTCAACTTACGACAAGTCTGTTATAAATATTTGAACTATATATCGTTTTACTTGCATATGCTGTCATTAGAACGTCCGTTATTAAACGCATACGATCTTTTGAGGTATAGAATGCGAAATAAACGAAATGTTTTTAGGAACTAAAGTTAGAAACAATTATATTATTTATATTTTTGTTTACTTTAAAGTTCTAAAAAAAACAAAGTTGTCGATGAGGTCTAATATTAATATGTATATACCAATTTGTCTTGATAAAAATTGGGTACCAAGAAAAATAACAAATTCGTATCCATCTGTTATTCAGATAAAAAAACGAATAATTTTTTTCTAAGGAATTCAAAATCGTAGAATGCGATATATTATTCCGACGGTGTTGAAAGTTTTTCGCCCAAATTGTCAAGATGGTAAAAATGCATGTACTCATTGGTGACGAAATTAAGAGGAAATACTTGTGCACGTTTACTCCGTGTACGCCTCGTTTGTAAAACACGGCGTTACAAATGGAGAAATTCGTAAGTACATAATTTTCTCTTATCATTTTTTTTTTAATACATTTTTCACGATATTTTATAAGACGTATAGTTTCTTTAAACGAAAACTTATACTTTCGTATGGAAACACGTTTAATGTTAAAACGATTACCCTGAACGGTGAATCACTTGGCTCGTGGGTCGATGAAGAACGCAGCTAATTGCGCGTCAACTTGTGAACTGCAGGACACATGAACATCGACATTTCGAACGCACATTGCGGTCCTCGGATACTCGTTCCTGGACCACTCCTGGCTGAGGGTCGTATCAAATTAAAAAGACTGTTCGATTTTTTTTTTTTGAAAAAAATTGTCGGAACGCGTTGGATGTAGATGCGTTTATTTTTAACGCAACATCTTAAATTGCGATAGCAACGTATAAAATTTGTATAAATTTTATACGTGTATTGTACACAACGTATCGAACATAAAAATGCGTAAATCTATATGTCTTTTAAATGTAGTAGAATTACGTACACGATCGTCGTGTCCGAGAAATCTTCTCAAAGACGACGTCTGATCTGTGTTTCTATATGGCATTTAATTATTGGACATTGATTTTAAAATGCATAGTTTGGTACTTAAATATCATCTATCGACCTCAGAGCAGGTGAGACTACCCGCTGAATTTAAGCATATTACTAAGCGGAGGAAAAGAAACTAACTAGGATTCCCTCAGTAGCTGCGAGCGAACAGGGAAAAGCCCAGTACCGAATCCCGTGGCCGACATCGACCACCGGGAAATGTGGTGTTAGGGAGGATTCATTATCCCGAGATTGTGCGGCGCGTCCAAGTCCTTCTTGAACGGGGCCACAGCCCATAGAGGGTGCCAGGCCCGTAGTGACCGCTGCCAATTGCGGGAGAATCTCTCCTCAGAGTCGGGTTGCTTGAGAGTGCAGCCCTAAGTGGGTGGTAAACTCCATCTAAGGCTAAATATGACCACGAGACCGATAGCGAACAAGTACCGTGAGGGAAAGTTGAAAAGCACTTTGAAGAGAGAGTTCAAGAGTACGTGAAACCGTTCAGGGGTAAACCTGAGAAACCCGAAAGGTCGAAAGAGGAAATTCATTCGCGTCTCTACTGTCGGAGTTGAAAGTTTGTGTGACGGATTACGTTTACGTCGTCCGCGCCTCTCGTTCTTCGAACCGATGTGGAACGCGTGCACTTTTCCTCTAGTAGGACGTCGCGATCCGTTGGGTGTCTGTCTAAGACTTGGGGTGGAGCCCACATGGCTTTTGTCGCGTGGACCCTCGATGTTCCGACAGACTCGCTCGACGGTATGCTAAAGGCGCGGGGCCGCTACTCAGTTAGCGTTCGGCCCGTAGCAAGCACGTTCTGTGTTTGACGGTGATCGGACCTGGTGCCGATTCTGTCCCAGAACGACTGTTGGTTGCGGTGTTCTCGAACAGACCTCGTTGAAACGCCGATCAGCGACGCTATAGCTTTGGGTACTTTCAGGACCCGTCTTGAAACACGGACCAAGGAGTCTAGCATGTGCGCGAGTCATTGGGACATGACTAAACCTAAAGGCGTAATGAAAGTAAAGGTTTACCTTGCGTAGACCGAGGGAGGATGGGTGGTTTGCCCTTAAAGT
>CAXIIO010000385.1:0-5000 GCA_964028335.1 Altica lythri | reverse complement strand
TACATTCCATAAATTAAAACTATGGGTGTGATGTCACAGGTTAATTTAAGGTTTATTTAATTAAGTGACCACGTTTCCGAACAAACGATGCTCTTTCAATATAGTCTATGGCTGTGAATGACATTGACATTCGTTACGCGCGTTTTTTAAAATATGCAAAATTAAATGTCTATTTTTCAATATTTCTGAGAGATTTTCTTAATATTTTCTTCCGTAAGAACCTTCTCCTAATAATAACAAATACAACAAAAAAAGAATTAGTAAAATCGGTCCAGTCATTCACGCGTGATGCCATGACCAAGGAAAACGGGTTTCATTTTTATATATATGGATTGAAATGGCGAGTGATTTAACCATAAATTGCCGTGGTAGTTTTTCGAACAGAAAGACCATCAAACTTATATTTTTTTTGGATTGAGAAAGCGTCTTTTCATTATCCAATTCGTTTTGGTTTGTTGTAAAATTTGTTCATAACATAACAACATCCTTCATCATCGTTGTCGTTGTAAGACAATGAAAATTGGACCTTACAGGTGTATTTCGCAGACGACTTTTAATTTGTAAAATTAATTTTAGATTGCTCAATAATTTTAACAATTACAAACATTAAAAAAACTGCTATACAAAGTCAAGTAAATGCAATTTTTTAATTGCACACTATTAAGTAACTTTCCATCGTCCCAAAATATGTTACAAAACACTATTTTAACGCCAAATATATAGCAACATTTGCGTGGCTATTTTACAATTATTGTACTATCGTAAAATAAACGCAGAAACGTAAATCCGCTTCCTGGTTTATCAGTGCTTTCTAATAGACTCTGTACATGACACGATTACTAGTATTACTTTAAACTTCTCATCATGCCATACTGTGTGGTTGTATTATTGTATTGTATACACTGACTTTGTCAAAAGTGTTAAGGTGTATGAAGATTCTACCAAAAAAATATTATAGTTTCTTTGCCATTTTCCTTACGATATAGTCATGATGTGTGACAACAGTTAAATTGTTATCTACTATGAAGTCTAGGTATTTAAACTTCGTTTTAAATTCAATTGTGCATGACCTATCTACTATCACATATTTAACTTGTGAAAGTACAAAGAATTTTATTAAAAATATTTCTATATTGTTAATAAAACGAAATATCTATACCACTGCTTTTGTGTTTAATACTTAGAAGCAGTGTTTATAAATAAAGTGTAGTTTAAGGTAGATAGCTGTTTTGTAGAATTTTATGTTTTTACTTGCTGTGAAAATACGTAGAAATTTGTTGAAAATATATTTATATGGTAAATTAAACGAAATGTGTATGCTACTGTTTCTGCTGTCAATTCTATAAAACGGTAGCAGTAAGTAAAGTGTACTTTTTCACATATTTGTAACTTGTGAAAGTACAGAGAATTTTATTGAAAATATTTTAATATTGTTAATAAAACCAAATATGTAGAATTTTAAGTTTTAACTTGTGAAAGTATGTAGAATTTTTCTAAAATTATATTTATATGCTAAATCAGAGAAAAATATATTTTTATTAAATTAAACGAAATATATATGCTACTGTTTCTGCTGTCGATTCTAAAAAACGGTAGTAGTAAATAAAATGTACTTTTTTACATATTTAACTTGTGAAAGTACGGAGAATTTTATTGAAAATATTTTGATGTTGTTAATAAAACTAAATATCTATACAACTGCTTTTGCTTTTAATATTAAGAAGCAGTGCTAGTAAATAAAGTGTAGTTTTAAGCTAGATAGCTGTTTTGTAGAATTTCATGTTTTTACTTGTTGTGAAAGTACGTAGAAATTTTTTGAAATTTTATTAATATTGAAAAGTAAATGAAATATTTATGCTTCTGCTTCTGTTTCCGATTCCAAGAAACAATGCTAGTGAAAAAATTTAGGTTTAAGCTTCGAAAGCTGTTTTGTAGAATTTTAAGTTTTAACTTGTGAAAGTATGTAGAATTTTTCTGGAATTATATTTATATGGTAAATCAGAGAAAAATATATTTTTATGTCGTAAATTAAACGAAATATATATGCTACTGATTCTGATTTTGAGTTTGAAAAACGGTGGTAGTAAATAAAATGTACTTTTTTACATATTTAACTTGTGAAAGTACAGAGAATTTTATTGAAAATATTTTTATATTGTTAATATAAACTAAATATCTATACAACTGCTTTTGCTTTTAATATTAAGAAGCAGTGCTAGTAAATAAAGTGTAGTTTTAAGCTAGATAGCTGTTTTGTAGAATTTCATGTTTTTACTTGTTGTGAAAGTACGTAGAAATTTTTTGAATTTTATTAATATTGAAAAGTAAATGAAATATTTATGCTTCTGCTTCTGTTTCCGATTCCAAGAAACAATGCTAGTGAAAAAATGTAGGTTTAAGCTTCGAAAACTGTTTTGTAGAATTTTAAGTTTTAACTTGTGAAAGTATGTAGAATTTTTCTAAAATTATATTTATATGCTAAATCAGAGAAAAATATATTTTTATTAAATTAAACGAAATATATATGCTACTGTTTCTGCTGTCGATTCTAAAAAACGGTAGTAGTAAATAAAATGTACTTTTTTACATATTTAACTTGTGAAAGTACGGAGAATTTTATTGAAAATATTTTGATGTTGTTAATAAAACTAAATATCTATACAACTGCTTTTGCTTTTAATATTAAGAAGCAGTGCTAGTAAATAAAATGTAGTTTTAAGCTAGATAGCTGTTTTGTAGAATTTCATGTTTTTACTTGTTGTGAAAGTACGTAGAAATTTTTTGAAATTTTATTAATATTGAAAAGTAAATGAAATATTTATGCTTCTGCTTCTGTTTCCGATTCCAAGAAACAATGCTAGTGAAAAAATGTAGGTTTAAGCTTCGAAAGCTGTTTTGTAGAATTTTAAGTTTTAACTTGTGAAAGTATGTAGAATTTTTCTGGAATTATATTTATATGGTAAATCAGAGAAAAATATATTTTTATGTCGTAAATTAAACGAAATATATATGCTACTGATTCTGCTTTTGAGTTTGAAAAACGGTGGTAGTAAATAAAATGTACTTTTTTACATATTTAACTTGTGAAAGTACAGAGAATTTTATTGAAAATATTTTTATATTGTTAATATAAACTAAATATCTATACAACTGCTTTTGCTTTTAATATTAAGAAGCAGTGCTAGTAAATAAAGTGTAGTTTTAAGCTAGATAGCTGTTTTGTAGAATTTCATGTTTTTACTTGTTGTGAAAGTACGTAGAAATTTTTTGAAATTTTATTAATATTGAAAAGTAAATGAAATATTTATGCTTCTGCTTCTGTTTCCGATTCCAAGAAACAATGCTAGTGAAAAAATGTAGGTTTAAGCTTCGAAAACTGTTTTGTAGAATTTTAAGTTTTAACTTGTGAAAGTATGTAGAATTTTTCTAAAATTATATTTATATGCTAAATCAGAGAAAAATATATTTTTATTAAATTAAACGAAATATATATGCTACTGTTTCTGCTGTCGATTCTAAAAAACGGTAGTAGTAAATAAAATGTACTTTTTTACATATTTAACTTGTGAAAGTACGGAGAATTTTATTGAAAATATTTTGATGTTGTTAATAAAACTAAATATCTATACAACTGCTTTTGCTTTTAATATTAAGAAGCAGTGCTAGTAAATAAAATGTAGTTTTAAGCTAGATAGCTGTTTTGTAGAATTTCATGTTTTTACTTGTTGTGAAAGTACGTAGAAATTTTTGAAATTTTATTAATATTGAAAAGTAAATGAAATATTTATGCTTCTGCTTCTGTTTCCGATTCCAAGAAACAATGCTAGTGAAAAAATGTAGGTTTAAGCTTCGAAAGCTGTTTTGTAGAATTTTAAGTTTTAACTTGTGAAAGTATGTAGAATTTTTCTGGAATTATATTTATATGGTAAATCAGAGAAAAATATATTTTTATGTCGTAAATTAAACGAAATATATATGCTACTGATTCTGCTTTTGAGTTTGAAAAACGGTGGTAGTAAATAAAATGTACTTTTTTACATATTTAACTTGTGAAAGTACAGAGAATTTTATTGAAAATATTTTTATATTGTTAATATAAACTAAATATCTATACAACTGCTTTTGCTTTTAATATTAAGAAGCAGTGCTAGTAAATAAAGTGTAGTTTTAAGCTAGATAGCTGTTTTGTAGAATTTCATGTTTTTACTTGTTGTGAAAGTACGTAGAAATTTTTTGAAATTTTATTAATATTGAAAAGTAAATGAAATATTTATGCTTCTGCTTCTGTTTCCGATTCCAAGAAACAATGCTAGTGAAAAAATGTAGGTTTAAGCTTCGAAAGCTGTTTTGTAGAATTTTAAGTTTTAACTTGTGAAAGTATGTAGAATTTTTCTGGAATTATATTTATATGGTAAATCAGAGAAAAATATATTTTTATGTCGTAAATTAAACGAAATATATATGCTACTGATTCTGCTTTTGAGTTTGAAAAACGGTGGTAGTAAATAAAATGTACTTTTTTACATATTTAACTTGTGAAAGTACAGAGAATTTTATTGAAAATATTTTTATATTGTTAATATAAACTAAATATCTATACAACTGCTTTTGCTTTCAATATTAAGAAGCAGTGCTAGTAAATAAAGTGTAGTTTTAAGGTAGATAGCTGTTTTGTAGAATTTCATGTTTTTACTTGTTGTGAAAGTACGTAGAAATTTTTTGAAATTTTATTAATATTGAAAAGTAAATGAAATATTTATGCTTCTGCTTCTGTTTCCGATTCCAAGAAACAATGCTAGTGAAAAAATGTAGGTTTAAGCTTCGAAAGCTGTTTTGTAGAATTTTAAGTTTTAACTTGTGAAAGTATGTAGAATTTTTCTGGAATTATATTTATATGGTAAATCAGAGAAAAATATATTTTTATGTCGTAAATTAAACGAAATATATATGCTACTGATTCTGCTTTTGAGTTTGAAAAACGGTGGTAGTAAATAAAATGT
>CAXIIO010000384.1:0-19238 GCA_964028335.1 Altica lythri | reverse complement strand
GTGGTGGCAGGGGGGGTCGGCCGGTGGTGCATGGGTGGTCCGAGCCGTCCTTGGCCGAGGTGCTCTAGGGATTGGACCCTTGGCCGGTTCTTCGGAGATGGCCTTTTGGACCGGTCTAGGCACTGAACCGCCGGTCCTTGGGTGGTCCAAGGGGGTGGTCGGTGATGCATGGAAGCTGGTCGGTGGTGCATGGGTGGCCCGAACCGTCCTTGGCCGAGGTGCTCTAGGGATTGGACCTTTGGCCGGTTTTTTGGAGGAAGCCTCTTGGACCGGTTCTTGGACGGTCCGAGGAGATGGCCGGTGGTCCAAGGAGGTCAGCCGGTCCGTGATGAGGTGGCGTTGTCGGCCGGCCGAAGGATGTGTAGGTGACTTGTAATCCAAGTTACTTCCTTCAAAGGGTGGTGAGATAGCTTGTAGTCCAAGTTAAAGCTCGAAACTTTCCCGAATCGATTTTCCGCATTACGGCGTTTGAATCTTTTGCCAATATCGTGCGTTCGCACCCGTGAAATATTTTCGAAAAAGTTTTTATGTTTTGTCGGGTGGTCTTGTTCGTCCATGGTACTCGATCTCGGGCGAAATCGGACGTTCGCATTGACCTTGGTCGCGTTGATCGTGCGACGGTATTTGAAGTCCTCGTTGAAGTCGGGTCTTCGCATTGGGCTTGATAACTTGATCTCGCTCGTAAAGGTGTTCAAAACCGGGGGGCCAAAATCAGGTGTTTACAGTTGCCCCTCTTTGAGCATGCGTTCATGAGGGCGATCTTATGAGCGTATGGTCAAAGACAAACAACTGGTTTTAGCCCTTCTTTATTCCTTATTTATGTAGTAGGCGGGTATGTCGGCTTGCGGAAGCTGGGTGATCCCAAAATCCTAGTCGGCTGGGGTGACTTGCAGAGGTTGGATGTTTCCAAAATCCTAGTCGCTTGAGATGACTTGCAGAAGTTGGATGACTCCAAAATCCTAGTCGGTTGGGGCGACTTGCAGAAGTTGGATGACTCCAAAATCCTAGTCGGTTGAGATGACTTGCAGAAGTTGGATGACTCCAAAATCCTAGTCGGTTGGGGTGACTTTCAGAAGTTGGATGACTCCAAAATCCTAGTCGGTTGAGATGACTTGCAGAAGCTGGATGAGTCCAAAATCCTAGTCGGTTGGGATGACTTGCGGAAGCTGGATGAGTCCAAAATCCTAGTCGGTTGGGATGACTTGCGGAAGCTGGATGACTCCAAAATCCTAGTCGGTTTGAGCTGACTTGCAGAAGCTGGATGACTCCAAAATCCTAGTCGATTTGGGATGACTTGCAGAAGCTGGATGACTCCAAAATCCTAGTCGGTTTGCTGGGGATGGCAGTTCTCCCTTGCTGGGGATTTCTCTTTATTGAGGATGACTTTCAGATGCCGGATAACTACGGGGCCTGATTGTCGGGATGACTCCCAGAAGCTGGATTACTACAGGTTCTGTTTGTCGAGGACTCTGACGATGATTTGTGGAGGCTATAAAGGCTCCGTTCTGTGACTTCCCTAAACCGGGAGGTGTTGGCCGTTGAAGGACTTGCGGGAGGCTGGAGCACTTGACGACTTCATTCTGTGGGTTCTGCAAACCGGGATGGGGGTTTGGCGATGAAGGACTTGCGGATGCTGAGCACTCGATGATCCGGCCGTCTTCTGGATGAATCCCGGAGGTTGGATACCTGATGATCCGTTTTTTTCGTTTCCCCTAACTTTTGCTTAGGTCGCCCTTTCGGGTTTTCAACCTAACGGGGATTTTGATTTTCTCTCGCAATGCTCTCCTTTTGCTACGATCATTTTTTGATTGTACCTCTCGGTCCCTCTGATTTTTGCTTAGATCGCCCTTTCGGGTTTTCGATCTAACGGGGATTTTTTTTTTTTTCAAATCTCTCCTTTTGCCATGATTGCCCTTTTGAGGGATTTTCAATCACGCCCCTCTTCCCTAATTTTTGCCTAAGCCGCCCTTTCGGGTTTTCGACTTAGCGGGATTTTTCTCACAAAAATTTGTTTGGCTTTGTTGCCGACCCTTTTAAGGGTAGTATTTCTTCAGCGTGTCCGCGTTGATCGGGTTGGGCAATTCTTGGCCGTCCATGTCAGTGATGATCATGGCTCCCCCACTGAAGGTCTTCTTGACGACATAAGGGCCTTCGTACTTTGGCACGAACTTGCCTCGAGAGTCTGGATTAATCCTGAGCATTTTCCTCAGGACGAGATCGCCTTCTTGTATTTCTCTCGGGCGTACCTTCTTGTTAAATGCTCGAGCAGTGCGCTGCTGGTATAGTTGCCCATGGCATAGCGCGGTGAGCCTTCTCTCATCAATAAGGTTTAACTGCTCGTACCTGATTCTTGCCCATTCTGATTCGTCTAATCCTGCCTCTGCTAGGATCCTTGCGGACGGGATTTCCACCTCGACTGGGAGTACGGCTTCAGTTCCGTAGACGAGGGAAAAAGGGGTTGCCCCTGTAGATGTTCGGATTGAAGTCCGGTAGGCCATGAGTGCCCAGGGCAACTTATCGTGCCAATCCTTGTAGGTGGCCGTCATCTTTTCCACGATCTTCTTGATGTTCTTGTTTGCAGCTTCGACCGCACCGTTCATTTGGGGACGGTAAGGAGATGAATTCCTATGCTTGATCTTGAACTGGTCGCATAGCCCGTCGATTAACTTGTTGTTCAAGTTCTTCGCATTGTCGGTGATGATCGACTCCGGGACTCCGTATCGTGCGATGATATCTCTTCTGATGAAGCGCTCAACAGCTTTGGTTGTCACTGATGCGAGCGAAACGGCCTCGACCCACTTGGTGAAGTAGTCGATCGCCACCAAGATGAAGCGATGGCCGCTAGATGCCGTTGGGGAGATCATGCCGATGACGTCGATGCCCCACATTGAGAACGGCCACGGGGAGGTCATTGAGTAAAGCTCTTTTGGAGGAGCGTGAATCTGATCCGCATAAACCTGACAGAGATGGCATCTTTGGGACGCGCCTTATGCAGTCTGCCAGCATGGTGGTCCAGAAGTATCCCAATCTCATTATTTTCTTTGAAAGCATCCTCCCGTTCATGTGCGGGCCGCAGCAGCCTTCATGGATCTCCTCCATCAGACGTTCGGCCTGGCCTGAATCTACGCATCTTAACAGAGTGGCATCAAAAGACTTTTTGTACAAAATTGGACCACTAAGGAAATAGTTACAAGCCATTCTTCGGATGACTTTTCGGTCATTCCTTGTGGACCCTTCTGGGAATTCTCGATTCTCGAGATAATCCTTGATGTCGGTGAACCATGGCTTTTCGCCTGGACCTTCAATTGCACCACAATAGGCCGGTTGTTCATTGATCATGATCTGCACCGGCAGTATTTCATTTCCGGGTGAAATTTTGCTCATCGAGGCGAGCGTCGCCAATGCGTCTGCGAACTGATTCTTGTTCCGCGGCATGTGGGTGAAGGAGATGTCTTCGAATTGTTCGGTTAGCTCCTCAAGGTGCTCATGATAGGGCAGGAGCTTGACATCTCTCGTCCTCCATTCCCCTGTGGTCTGCAGTATGATCAACATCGAGTCTCCAAAGACTTCTAGGTTTTTCACCTCAAGGTCGAGTGCGGCTTGTACACCTAGTATGCACGCCTCGTATTCTGCAATGTTATTGGTGCAGTGGAAAGTGACTTTAGCCGCCACCCGGAAAGTGCTGCCCTTTTGGCGATATTAGCACTGCCCCAACTCCTCCTCCAACCGAGTTTACAGCTCCGTCGAAGTACATTTTCCAGCTTGCCTCTATGGTTGTTTCTTCACCCACTTGCAAGATTTCTTCGTCCGGGAACTCGGAATTGACTACTTGGTCATCCTCTATGGGGAATTCTGCCAAGTGGTCTGCAATTGCTTGCCCCTTCATAGAGGTTCGAGGTACGAATTGGATGTCGTACTCAGATAGCTGGACTTGCCATTTGGCGATGTTTTTCGTCCATGTTGGCTTCTCTAGAAGGTATCGCACCGGATCCATCTTTGAATACAGGTGTATGGTGTAATACAGCGTGTACTGTCGGAGTCGCTGCATCACCCACACAAGCGCGCAACATATCCTTTCAACCTCTTGATATTTAGACTCTCCCTCCGTGAACTTCTTGCTCAGGTAGTAGATGGCTTGTTCGACCTTTCCGGTCTCTTCGAGTTGCCCTAGCATGCATCCTAATGAGCCTTGGCGCACTGTTAGATACATAATAAGTGGCCGTCCTGGAGTTGGCGGCACTAGGACCGGTGGGCTAGTCAAGTAATTCTTGATGGAGTCTAGGGCGCTTTGGCACTCTTTGTCCCAGACTATAAGGGCGTTCTTGCGCAGGAGGCGAAATAAGGGCTGACACTTGACGGTCATGTTCGCGATGAAGCATGCAATGTAGTTCAGGCGTCCTAATAGACTCCGGACTTCTTTGACGGTCGAAGGAGGGGGTAGCTCTTGAATTGCCCTGACTTTGTCTGGGTCTACCTCGATCCCCTTTCGGCTAACTATGAAGCCCAGCAACTTGCCTGATGTGGCTCCGAATATGCACTTGGCTGGGTTCAGACGTAGCTTGTACTTCTTGAGCCTTTCGAACAGCATGCGCAGATTGACCAAATGATCTTCTCCTTCCCCGGGATTTTGCGATCATGTCGTCCACGTATACCTCGATTTGCTTATGCATCATGTCGTGAAACAAGGCTACCATCGCCCTTTGATAAGTTGCCCCCGCGTTCTTTAACCCGAATGGCATGACTCTATAGCAGAATGTGCCCCACATTGTAATGAATGCGGTCTTTGATTTGTCTGATTCACACATCCTGATTTGATTATATCCTGAGAAGCCATCCATGAATGAGAACATAGTGTGGCGCGCCGTGTTATCAACCAATATGTCGATGTGCGGCAAGGGAAAGTTGTCCTTTGGACTGGCCTTGTTGAGGTCTCTGTAGTCAACGCATACACGGACACGACCGTCCTTTTTAGGCACGGGGACAATGTTGGCTACCCATTCGGAGTAGTTGCACACCTCTATAAAGCCAGCGTCTATCTGCTTGATGACTTCCCCTTTGATTTTGAGGATCAGATCTGGGCTTTGTCTTCTCAAGTGCTGCCTTTTGGGCTTGAAGTTTTCGGTGTTCAAGGGGAGGTTGTGCTCGACAATTGAGGGGTCAAGGCCGGGCATATCAGCATATGACCAAGCAAAGACCTCTTCGAATTCTTCTAATAACTCAATCATCCGAGTTCTTTCTTCTCGGGTCAAACTGGTCCCGATCTTTAATTCACGGGGCTCTTCAAGAGTGCCAATGTTTATGGCCTCCGTGATCTCCGTGGTTAGGAGTTTGTCTTTTTCATATCTGTCCCAGTCTTCTTCTATTCCCCTAGCGATTTCTTTTTCGCTGGATTCTTCTTCGTGGAGTGCGGGATTAGGGACGGCAAGGGCACCTTTGTGCTTAAACAGCTCATGGCCGTTTCGAAGGGGGTTGTTCCTATGAAGGAAGTAGAGAGATGAGGAGTTAGCATTGGGAATATGCAAAAGTAGATATAGCATTGAATTAGGTGATTCATGGGAAAGGATTCATTCATATATTAATAGCAAAATATCCTTTCAAAACACGCGTGAGGCTTATACCATGCGCTCTACGCAGAACATCTATTCTACACCAGCCTTACTCATTTTTACTAAGTGAAAGCGCGTAAACAGGTAGCGTCATCCAGTTGGTGATTCCCTCATTGCTTCTGACTGGATGAACGCAAGGGCTCGGGGGGACCTCATCAAGCAGGGCTCCGATGATAACGCCGGATGGGAATTGATCTGAAAGGTTGTCGACCGCATCTGGGCAGATTAATTGTGGTGGTCCCGGAAATGTGACGGCGAGAGGAGGGAAGGACATAGGTTTTGGGAATCCTGGTATGCGCCCCCTTCGAGTATCTTTATAGTCTTTGGAGCTGGGTTCGTATCCCAACCCGAACTTGCTCTGATTTTTTCTCAGAGTCACAGGGCGGACAATGCCTTGTCCCCGGATACCCAAGCCGTTTCCGAGGGTGAAATTGCAGCCAAGCATGATCTTCCCCACCATTAATTCGGCCTTGGCTGGTACTGGCTCCCCCCAATCTCGGATGACGGAGACGAGTTCGAAGGCATGGAAGGGTAACGACTCTTCGCTTTCGCTCCCTATGAACGGCACCGCCGTCTCCTTATAAATGTTATAGTCTTCCTCCCCGTCGATTATGACTAACCGCTCTTCGGTAATGAACTCCACCTTTTGATGCAAGGTGGAAGGCACGGCCCCTGCAGCGTGAATCCACGGCCTCCCGAGAAGCAAACTGTATACTCCCGGGATGTCCAGGACCTTGAATGCGACATTGAAGACGCACGGGCCAATTTCTAGGGGAGGTCGATCTCTCCTTGGACCTCCCTGGTGTTGCCATCGAAGGCGCGTACTATGCTTTTGGTCGGGCGGATGAGTGCGGGATCGACCTTCATATGTGTCAAGGTGGACATTGGGCATATGTTTAGGGCCGAGCCGTTATCAACCATCACTCTTGATAACACGTATCCCCTGCTCTTGCAGACGATGTGGAGGGCTTTTACGTGTTGTTGCCCCTCAGCGCCTAACTCTTCATCCCCGAAGGTTTATTTGCCCCGCGAATACGGAACTGACCAGGTTTTCTACCTGATCGGCCGAGATCTCTTTTGGCACAAGGGCCTCTTTCAAAACGCTCATCAATGCTTCCCGATGGGGTTCAGAGCTCAACAGAAGAGCCAGTAATGATATCTGCGCGGGGGTCTTTCGAAGTTGGTCTACGACCTTAAACTCTGTTTCCTTGACGACTTTCATGAA
Source organism: Altica lythri (assembly GCA_964028335.1). NCBI lineage: Eukaryota > Metazoa > Arthropoda > Insecta > Coleoptera > Chrysomelidae > Altica > Altica lythri. The sequence continues at coordinate 12,407 of CAXIIO010000384.1, read as the reverse complement.
GGCCGTAGCCTCTTCGTCCGTGACCTTCCTCTTGGGAGCCGTTTCTACTTCTTTCCCTTTGGGCAAGGCTTCCAGTTGGACGTAGCAACGTCCGGATCGAGTCATACTGAAGACCCCTTGGTCGCCTGTAGATCCCCCTGCAGGGGTGCAGTAGTCCCAAGGGACGCTTTTGCTGCTCTCATACGGATCCCGTATTTCTCAGGACAAAATTGATGATGAGCGGGTAATCATGGCGACATGGCCATTGGGCATCCATTGATTGGCGCGGATGTCAGGAGCTGTTAATTCTTCCTCCAAGCGGATCATATTGACTGATCCGGAGGCGTGGTTGGGCAAGGGATTGGTGTTCACGTTCGGTGGAGGAATGGGATTCAAGATCAGATGTTTGTGGTCAATCAGGTCCTGAATCCGATGTTTCAAGCGGGGACAGTCATTTGTAGCGTGCCCCGGAGCTCCCATGTGGAACTCGCATTTGGCTTGGGGGTCATTGGCTGGGATTCGGGTAGACGGGCCTAACACTTCTGGTCCTATCAGCCCTTGGGCCAACGCCCTCTTGTAGATGTCCGCTAGCGAGAGCGGGAGTGGGGTGAATTGACGGGCAGGTTGCCGTGGCTCGGGGAATCTCCTTTGGAAACCCGCTTGTTGTTCGGCCCCTGCAGATTGGGCAGGGGTCTCGGAATCTGTTGAGGTCGGGGGGCCTGAGGGGCCTGAGCCATAGGTTGTGGCTGATATGGTGGTAGGGCACTTGGTAGGGATTCGGGTAGACGGCACCCACAGTCTGGGTGGCTCTCTTGATGACGGCCTTTTTGGACTCCATCCCTGCTTTGTGCTGGTCTTCGATTTTTCCTAATCGAAGTCCCCGTTCGATCAGCTCGCCGGTTGTGTAAGGTGCGAGAACTCGGACGCTGTCTGGCTTAGCATCTGAGAGTAGTAAATACCCTTAAGGGTACTGATGAACAGAGGGATTGCCTCGCTCTGTCCCAAAGGCGGGTTCATGCGATTGGCCTTTCCTCTCCACTCGGCCGCGTAGTCTTTGAATGATTGCCCCGTCCTCATCTCCATATTCTGGAGATCCAACCTTGTAGGAGCGTTGTCGAGGTTGTGCTTGTACTGACGGTGAAAGAGCTTGGCTAACTCTTCCATGTTTGGCACCTGATCCGTTTTCAAACCGGCAAACCATATAAGAGCATCTCTTTCAAGCTCTCCTGAAATGTCTGTACCATTAGTCTGGTGTACTGTTGGTAGGGAGACATCTTGGCCAGGTATATCTTGAGATGGACTACCGGGTGTCCTGTTCCGTCAAACTTGTCGAAATCAGGAACCTTGAACCTGTCGGGCATCGGAATTTCTTGAAATAGGGCTAAGTCAGAAAAATCCAGATCTCCCACTCGATCCATTCCCTGCAGGGACCGCATCCTTTCCTCGATCAGCTTCAGGCGCTTGTCTTGTTCAGAATCGGCTTGGACAGCCGTCTCGGAATGATAGTTGATATTTTCGGGGAGTCCGAATACGGCCGTTGGATGCGGAGTTGGTTCCTGATGTTCCTGTGTCGGCGTAGGGGTCTGATCGGGCATAGTGGCCGTTGCTGGCAGTGGCTCCGGGCAACACTACGGGGGGTGGTGTCACTCGGGATGATGAAGCCGGGGGAGGTGCGACAGCTGTGGCAGCTTGGGGGCCTAGCAGAGCGAACATCCGCTCAAATTGGGAGGCCATCCCTGCCATGGATTGCTCGGAGCGAGCATTCATCTCTTGGATAGTTCGCTCCAGCTGAGCGATCCTTTCTTCCTGCCCTTGCAGGGATGGAGATGCTGGGAGTTGGGTGGATTCCGGAATTCCCCGAAGCGGGGTTCTGGCCCTGTTGTTCCATCTCTCTTTGAGTAAAGCTCCGGGTACGGATTGGGCTTGGACGAGCCAGGTGTACCTGAATTTTATTTGGCGGCGTGAGTAACACGATAAAGAATTCAGACAATGACGCAAGTAAAATGACTGAAACGGATAGACAATGCATGTTTTTTTGAAAATACGCTCGCTCTGTCCATTCTATATTTAGATTACAAAGGCTGCCACACATCTATACAATACTTCGTGAGGCCTACTAGGGACTTGGTAATCGAAATCTATTCTTTAAGATTTTTCACGTGGTGGGCGTAGCTCGTCGAGTGCATCCGCCGCCTGTTCTTTTGTTTGGATGAAGGCTCGAGACAAGCATTTTGAAAATCTTTTGACTCGTCCCGTCCTTCGTTTAAATGTGTCGACGATGTCACTTAACTCAGCCACTTTACCCTTGCATTTCTCTAAGGCGCGGTCTCGTCTTTTGGCGTCGTTTCGCGGGCACCGTAGCTCGTTATTGAGGCGCTGGATTTCTTTCTTGACCGAGCATGTTCTTCCGCCCAGGCTGTGCTTTGTATCTCGACCCTTGCTTTCATAACTGCGTAAATGTCCTCGTGGGATGAAGGTGTTGTTCGGGTCTATCCCCTACTACCTCTTCTGGATCGAACGGAGGGCTTGCAGGTGCGGTATGAAACGTGAATGTACTCCGTCGTTGCGCGGTATTCACTTTCCTCATTTGTCGGATTTTCTGGAGGCTTTACCAGTACCAAGACCCTGTTTGCCCAATCGTGGTTTATCTGCCTTACCGAGTCCCGGAGGGAGACCGTTGGGTCTGCATGATTGTGCTGTCTCGGGTTTTCGCGGATATCTATTGGTATGTTTTGGAAACCACCGAATTGCCGAATGACTCGGGAAGGATAGGTGATCATTGAAGTTCGATAGCTGAGAAGTGGGACTCCCTCGAAGTTTTTACATCTAAGGATTGCGGGACGGTGGATGGGTAACCATCGAGCCGTCCACAAAATGTCCTTATGTGTTAGTTTTGAAATATATGTTTTCCAATCGAGGGCTTCCCATTTTTCGGCTTCGAACAATGACCGACCTAACATTCTTGAAATGACTTTCTTGTCGCCCAAAAAGTTAGCTCTAGGAAGATTCACGCCAAATTCTTTTAAATGGCTCAAAAACCAGATTTGAAGCAAAGCCGGACTTGCTCTCTTGCTCTCAGTTCCCCTTTTCTTTTGGTCTTTAAAAGGTTTAGAGACGCAATAGTTTCGGCGAGCAATGCTGGCACGAAACTCTTACCCTCTATGATTTGAACTACGACTTTGGCCGCATTTGAGTCGATGAGACCATTAGAACGGGGGAATAAGAGTGTTCCCAAAACAAGTAAAATAAAGGCGTGACACCTTCCTAACGCATTGGTTTTATCGACGATTCGATGCTCTATCCAATATATTAAAAGCTCAATAGATAAACCGCGACCGCCATTTAATTTGAGCTCGGTGGTCATCTTGCTGGTTGTGACTTTGAGCAGTCTAGCCAAGGTGGCGTCTTCACTTCGATGTTGGAGATCGGGTTGGATGATGCCTTTTACCCAATCTGCCCCTTGAACTAACTGACGGTATTCCTCGAGCGTAGGTGTGAGCTCATTACCGTTGATCACGAACACAAACATTCTCTGTGTCCCAGAATTCGGCCAAAGCATCCAGAAGAGCCCAATTCACCTTGTAGTTGGCGAGCTCGTGAACTTCACCTATTTTTTCATTTACGTAGTCTCGGTCTTCCCTTGACATAGCACCCCATATTCGAGCGATCTGAACTGTGGGCGCGTGAACAGCTTTCGTGCGAGGGCATGGGTTCATCCTTACCGAAGATGGCGCGTGAAATATCCTAAAGTGATAACATGGAATGAACAGAGCTTACGCACACATTTTGGAAGATGCAATGCAAGTACAGGAAAGTAAATGTTCCACTATACAGTTTACATTACATTCGCACAACTTTTGACACGAGTAAACGCAAAGGAGGCCCGATCCTATACATGTTAAGTCTAAGGCCGAATCTGAAGGTATAATGCGAAAAACCATATACAAAACTTCGACACAAATAGAGTACAAAGGGAATGCCCAATCCTATACATGCCAAATCTAGGGCGGAACCCGAACGCAGGAAGTAAAATACATACACACATCATCGGAGATTTGAATTGTATGGGCTTTGTTCTAAGGGTAGAATTTCTAGGTTCCCGAATCGGCGGTACCTCACCCCCTATAGAGGATCATGGGCCCTTTCCGAAGTTCGAGTTGAGCTTTTCAGGTGCGTGCCGGCGGTCCAACCGCTCCGGGCGCATTCCCCTACTAGACTCCCTAAGCGCTTATCGTACTCGGGATATAGTAACCGACGTGGTGTGTGCGAGAAAATTTACATAGTTTTTTGGTTTTTTTCGAAAATTTAAAAGCTGCATATACGAGCAAACGATCAAAAAACGGGTGTATAAACACATTATGATAAAAGCAAGCATAGGCAAAAGCTAAAACCCTCTTTTTAAAGCAGTCCCCAGCAGAGTCGCCAAACTGTCGGGCGTCTTTTCCCGACCTCCCCTTTCGAGGGGTTTTTTCTTTTTTGGAAAATTTTGGCGTGGCCTCCTTAGGCCGGTTTTGAAAAAAGGCCTCTTTCTTAGGCGATTTTGTGGAATTTTGAAATGGTCCCTTTAGACCGGTTTCAACTTGCCTCTTTAGGCGAGTTTAAGGTTTCGATCGATCGGGGTCTTCGACCGAACCGGGATTTTAAAGAGTCTCCATCGATTGTTTTTAAGGGGCCAACCGAGAGCCCGAGTTTGCCTAAGGTTATGAAACCTTAGGACTTAAAAAGGGGTCTACGTCCAGAGATTTCGAGGTTCGGGGCTTGGTTACGTTTTGAAAGCTCGCAAGCTAGGAAAATCGCCCTTTCGGTACTTTAAACTTGCTTTCTCGATTCATCTCGTTTTTGGATCAAAAGAGTTTAAACCTTTGGTTTTCACAAAAATTTTCGTGAGTTATGTTTGACGACTTAAATGTTTTCAAGTGCGTCGAACCTAATCACGATAATTTCGACATGGAACTTCTTTCAAATTGACAAAAACACAAGAATATATACACATAAATATGTAAATGTTTCGGCTTGTTTCCCCTTTGGGTTTTAAGTTCGACGATTTAAGCGGTTTTGAACCGTCGAACGCGATCACGGGGATCTCGATACGGGACTCATTTCAAATTCGATATCTATATGAAACATGAACATACATAAACACATAAACATTTACACAATTCAGTCCACATAATATACACTTCGGCTGGTCTCCCTTTTTAGGGTTTTAAGTTCGACGATTCAAGCGGTTTTAAACCGTCGAACATGATCGCGAGGATCTCGGGACGGGACTCGTTTCAAGTTCGATATTTTACATGAAACATAAACTACATAAACATATAAACACTTACACAATTCAGCCTATATGCTACATCTCGGTTTGGTATCCCTTTTTGGTTTTAGATTCGACGATTCAAGCGGTTTTGAACCGTCGAACACGATCACGAAGATCTCGATACGGGACTCATTTCAAGTTCGATAATCAATAGGTGATATAAACACCAAAACATCTACATATTCAGTTCATGCATGGAATCTTTATATCATGAACATAGGCATTCTTTACCTCGGTTACCGGTGTTTTAACACCGAGACGAGAAGTCAATACCGTTGACGATCGAACCCAACCTACAAACAAGGATTACAACCGACTCTTTCTACTTAGTTTACACTCTCAAACACTCACTTTCCCACTCAAGAACTCACGGCAAGAAGGCTTTTCTCCTTTGAAAAGCTTCGGCCAAAGACAACTTTTGCTCTCAAGATGTGTTTGTGTTTTGTGACAACTTTTGTGAACCTTTCTTCCTTTGGACGACCCCTTCTACTTATGGAGAGGAAAATACATTATTCTAATGTCATGTGGGCAGAGAGAAGTGACCTTGGAAGCTGCTTCTTCCATCTCAAAAGGAGATGGGAAAGCTTCGGCAGGGATAGGGAGACAGCCGAAGCTCTCGGCAGGAAAGGGGAGTGGGCGCCTGCTTTGGGAGCAGGGATAAGGGACAGCTGGCCTTGGAAGCATGGGAGACCTCCTCTAGGACCCTGGCCGGAGGTTCCCTGACCGGAGGAGGACGGCAGGTGGTGGCGCCCGGAGCTATCTTGAAGGAGAAGCAGAAAATCAGCTCTCGGCAAGGATCTTCAAACCAGAATTTTCGGCCAAGGTGGTGGCGGTGGGCAGCTGGCCGGAGGTCCATGGTGGTCGGAGTGACATGGCAGGGGCTCCCTAGGTGGCTGAGGGTGGCAGGTGGCGGCGGCCGGAGCTCATTTGCCGAAAACCCAAGAAGATCACCTTCGGCCGGCCCTTGGAGGAGATCCTTTGGACCGGTTTTGGGATTGAGCCGCCGGTTTTTGGATGGCCTAGGGAGGTGGCCGGAGGTCCGGGGAGGTCAGCTGGTGGTGCAGGGGGGTCGGCCGGTGGTGCATGGGTGGTCCGAGCCGTCCTTGGCCGAGGTGCTCTAGGGATTGGACCCTTGGCCGGTTCTTCGGAGATGCCTTTTGGACCGGTCTAGGCACTGAACCGCCGGTCCTTGGGTGGTCCAAGGGGGTGGTCGGTGATGCATGGAAGCTGGTCGGTGGTGCATGGGTGGCCCGAACCGTCCTTGGCCGAGGTGCTCTAGGGATTGGACCTTTGGCCGGTTTTTTGGAGGAAGCCTCTTGGACCGGTTCTTGGACGGTCCGAGGAGATGGCCGGTGGTCCAAGGAGGTCAGCCGGTCCGTGATGAGGTGGCGTTGTCGGCCGGCCGAAGGATGTGTAGGTGACTTGTAATCCAAGTTACTTCCTTCAAAGGGTGGTGAGATAGCTTGTAGTCCAAGTTAAAGCTCGAAACTTTCCCGAATCGATTTCTCCGCATTACGGCGTTGAATCTTTTGCCAATATCGTGCGTTCGCACCCGTGAAATATTTTCGAAAAAGTTTTTTATGTTTTGTCGGTTGGTCTTGTTCGTCCATGGTACTCGATCTCGGGCGAAATCGGACGTTCGCATTGACCTTGGTCGCGTTGATCGTGCGACGGTATTTGAAGTCCCTCGTTGAAGTCGGGTCTTCGCATTGGGCTTGATAACTTGATCTCGCTCGTAAAGGTGTTCAAAACCGGGGGGCCAAAATCAGGTGTTTACAGTTGCCCCTCTTTGAGCATGCGTTCATGAGGGCGATCTTATGAGCGTATGGTCAAAGACAAACAACTGGTTTTAGCCCTTCTTTATTCCTTATTTATGTAGTAGGCGGGTATGTCGGCTTGCGGAAGCTGGGTGATCCCAAAATCCTAGTCGGCTGGGGTGACTTGCAGAGGTTGGATGTTTCCAAAATCCTAGTCGCTTGAGATGACTTGCAGAAGTTGGATGACTCCAAAATCCTAGTCGGTTGGGGCGACTTGCAGAAGTTGGATGACTCCAAAATCCTAGTCGGTTGAGATGACTTGCAGAAGTTGGATGACTCCAAAATCCTAGTCGGTTGGGGTGACTTTCAGAAGTTGGATGACTCCAAAATCCTAGTCGGTTGAGATGACTTGCAGAAGCTGGATGAGTCCAAAATCCTAGTCGGTTGGGATGACTTGCGGAAGCTGGATGAGTCCAAAATCCTAGTCGGTTGGGATGACTTGCGGAAGCTGGATGACTCCAAAATCCTAGTCGGTTTGAGCTGACTTGCAGAAGCTGGATGACTCCAAAATCCTAGTCGATTTGGGATGACTTGCAGAAGCTGGATGACTCCAAAATCCTAGTCGGTTTGCTGGGGATGGCAGTTCCTCCCTTGCTGGGGATTTCTCTTTATGAGGATGACTTTCAGATGCCGGATAACTACGGGGGCCTGATTGTCGGGATGACTCCCAGAAGCTGGATTACTACAGGTTCTGTTTGTCGAGGACTCTGACGATGATTTGTGGAGGCTATAAAGGCTCCGTTCTGTGACTTCCCTAAACCGGGAGGTGGGTTGGCCGTTGAAGGACTTGCGGAGGCTGAGCACTTGACGACTTCATTCTGTGGGTTCTGCAAACCGGGATGGGGGTTTGGCGATGAAGGACTTGCGGATGCTGAGCACTCGATGATCCGGCCGTCTTCTGGATGAATCCCGGAGGTTGGATACCTGATGATCCTTTTTTTTCGTTTCCCCTAACTTTTGCTTAGGTCGCCCTTTCGGGTTTTCAACCTAACGGGGATTTGATTTTCTCTCGCAATGCTCTCCTTTTGCTACGATCATTTTTTGATTGTACCTCTCGGTCCCTCTGATTTTTGCTTAGATCGCCCTTTCGGGTTTTCGATCTAACGGGGATTTTTTTTTTTTTTCAAATCTCTCCTTTTGCCATGATTGCCTTTTGAGGGATTTCAATCACGCCCCTTCCCTAATTTTTGCCTAAGCCGCCCTTTCGGGTTTTCGACTTAGCGGGATTTTTCTCACAAAAATTTGTTTGGCTTTGTTGCCGACCCTTTTAAGGTAGTATTTCTTCAGCGTGTCCGCGTTGATCGGGTTGGGCAATTCTTGGCCGTCCATGTCAGTGATGATCATGGCTCCCCCACTGAAGGTCTTCTTGACGACATAAGGGCCTTCGTACTTTGGCACGAACTTGCCTCGAGAGTCTGGATTAATCCTGAGCATTTTCCTCAGACGAGATCGCCTTCTTGTATTTCTCTCGGGCGTACTTCTTGTTAAATGCTCGAGCAGTGCGCTGCTGGTATAGTTGCCCATGGCATAGCGCGGTGAGCCTTCTCTCATCAATAAGGTTTAACTGCTCGTACCTGATTCTTGCCCATTCTGATTCGTCTAATCCTGCCTCTGCTAGGATCCTTGCGGACGGGATTTCCACCTCGACTGGGAGTACGGCTTCAGTTCCGTAGACGAGGGAAAAAGGGGTTGCCCCTGTAGATGTTCGGATTTGAAGTCCGGTAGGCCATGAGTGCCCAGGGCAACTTATCGTGCCAATCCTTGTAGGTGGCCGTCATCTTTTCCACGATCTTCTTGATGTTCTTGTTTGCAGCTTCGACCGCACCGTTCATTTGGGGACGGTAAGGAGATGAATTCCTATGCTTGATCTTGAACTGGTCGCATAGCCCGTCGATTAACTTGTTGTTCAAGTTCTTCGCATTGTCGGTGATGATCGACTCCGGGACTCCGTATCGTGCGATGATATCTCTTCTGATGAAGCGCTCAACAGCTTTGGTTGTCACTGATGCGAGCGAACGGCCTCGACCCACTTGGTGAAGTAGTCGATCGCCACCAAGATGAAGCGATGGCCGCTAGATGCCGTTGGGGAGATCATGCCGATGACGTCGATGCCCCACATTGAGAACGGCCACGGGGAGGTCATTGAGTAAAGCTCTTTTGGAGGAGCGTGAATCTGATCCGCATAAACCTGACAGAGATGGCATCTTTGGACGCGCCTTATGCAGTCTGCCAGCATGGTGGTCCAGAAGTATCCCAATCTCATTATTTTCTTTGAAAGCATCCTCCCGTTCATGTGCGGGCCGCAGCAGCCTTCATGGATCTCCTCCATCAGACGTTCGGCCTGGCCTGAATCTACGCATCTTAACAGAGTGGCATCAAAAGACTTTTTGTACAAAATTGGACCACTAAGGAAATAGTTACAAGCCATTCTTCGGATGACTTTTCGGTCATTCCTTGTGGACCCTTCTGGGAATTCTCGATTCTCGAGATAATCCTTGATGTCGGTGAACCATGGCTTTTCGCCTGGACCTTCAATTGCACCACAATAGGCCGGTTGTTCATTGATCATGATCTGCACCGGCAGTATTTCATTTCCGGGTGAAATTTTGCTCATCGAGGCGAGCGTCGCCAATGCGTCTGCGAACTGATTCTTGTTCCGCGGCATGTGGGTGAAGGAGATGTCTTCGAATTGTTCGGTTAGCTCCTCAAGGTGCTCATGATAGGGCAGGAGCTTGACATCTCTCGTCCTCCATTTCCCCTGTGGTCTGCAGTATGATCAACATCGAGTCTCCAAAGACTTCTAGGTTTTTCACCTCAAGGTCGAGTGCGGCTTGTACACCTAGTATGCACGCCTCGTATTCTGCAATGTTATTGGTGCAGTGGAAAGTGACTTTAGCCGCCACCGGAAAGTGCTGCCCTTTTGGCGATATTAGCACTGCCCCAACTTCCTCCTCCAACCGAGTTTACAGCTCCGTCGAAGTACATTTTCCAGCTTTGCCTCTATGGTTGTTTCTTCACCCACTTGCAAGATTTCTTCGTCCGGGAACTCGGAATTGACTACTTGGTCATCCCTCTATGGGGAATTCTGCCAAGTGGTCTGCAATTGCTTGCCCCTTCATAGAGGTTCGAGGTACGAATTGGATGTCGTACTCAGATAGCTGGACTTGCCATTTGGCGATGTTTTTCGTCCATGTTGGCTTCTCTAGAAGGTATCGCACGGATCCATCTTTGAATACAGGTGTATGGTGTAATACAGCGTGTACTGTCGGAGTCGCTGCATCACCCACACAAGCGCGCAACATATCCTTTCAACCTCTTGATATTTAGACTCTCCCTCCGTGAACTTCTTGCTCAGGTAGTAGATGGCTTGTTCGACCTTTCCGGTCTCTTCGAGTTGCCCTAGCATGCATCCTAATGAGCCTTGGCGCACTGTTAGATACATAATAAGTGGCCGTCCTGGAGTTGGCGGCACTAGGACCGGTGGGCTAGTCAAGTAATTCTTGATGGAGTCTAGGGCGCTTTGGCACTCTTTGTCCCAGACTATAAGGGCGTTCTTGCGCAGGAGGCGAAATAAGGGCTGACACTTGACGGTCATGTTCGCGATGAAGCATGCAATGTAGTTCAGGCGTCCTAATAGACTCCGGACTTCTTTGACGGTCGAAGGAGGGGGTAGCTCTTGAATTGCCCTGACTTTGTCTGGGTCTACCTCGATCCCCTTTCGGCTAACTATGAAGCCCAGCAACTTGCCTGATGTGGCTCCGAATATGCACTTGGCTGGGTTCAGACGTAGCTTGTACTTCTTGAGCCTTTCGAACAGCATGCGCAGATTGACCAAATGATCTTCTCCTTCCCGGGATTTTGCGATCATGTCGTCCACGTATACCTCGATTTGCTTATGCATCATGTCGTGAAACAAGGCTACCATCGCCCTTTGATAAGTTGCCCCCGCGTTCTTTAACCCGAATGGCATGACTCTATAGCAGAATGTGCCCCACATTGTAATGAATGCGGTCTTTGATTTGTCTGATTCACACATCCTGATTTGATTATATCCTGAGAAGCCATCCATGAATGAGAACATAGTGTGGCGCGCCGTGTTATCAACCAATATGTCGATGTGCGGCAAGGGAAAGTTGTCCTTTGGACTGGCCTTGTTGAGGTCTCTGTAGTCAACGCATACACGGACACGACCGTCCTTTTTAGGCACGGGGACAATGTTGGCTACCCATTCGGAGTAGTTGCACACCTCTATAAAGCCAGCGTCTATCTGCTTGATGACTTCCCCTTTGATTTTGAGGATCAGATCTGGGCTTTGTCTTCTCAAGTGCTGCCTTTTGGGCTTGAAGTTTTCGGTGTTCAAGGGGAGGTTGTGCTCGACAATTGAGGGGTCAAGGCCGGGCATATCAGCATATGACCAAGCAAAGACCTCTTCGAATTCTTCTAATAACTCAATCATCCGAGTTCTTTCTTCTCGGGTCAAACTGGTCCCGATCTTTAATTCACGGGCTCTTCAAGAGTGCCAATGTTTATGGCCTCCGTGATCTCCGTGGTTAGGAGTTTGTCTTTTTCATATCTGTCCCAGTCTTCTTCTATTCCCCTAGCGATTTCTTTTTCGCTGGATTCTTCTTCGTGGAGTGCGGGATTAGGGACGGCAAGGGCACCTTTGTGCTTAAACAGCTCATGGCCGTTTCGAAGGGGGTTGTTCCTATGAAGGAAGTAGAGAGATGAGGAGTTAGCATTGGGAATATGCAAAAGTAGATATAGCATTGAATTAGGTGATTCATGGGAAAGGATTCATTCATATATTAATAGCAAAATATCCTTTCAAAACACGCGTGAGGCTTATACCATGCGCTCTACGCAGAACATCTATTCTACACCAGCCTTACTCATTTTTACTAAGTGAAAGCGCGTAAACAGGTAGCGTCATCCAGTTGGTGATTCCCTCATTGCTTCTGACTGGATGAACGCAAGGGCTCGGGGGGACCTCATCAAGCAGGGCTCCGATGATAACGCCGGATGGGAATTGATCTGAAAGGTTGTCGACCGCATCTGGGCAGATTAATTGTGGTGGTCCCGGAAATGTGACGGCGAGAGGAGGGAAGGACATAGGTTTTGGGAATCCTGGTATGCGCCCCCTTCGAGTATCTTTATAGTCTTTGGAGCTGGGTTCGTATCCCAACCCGAACTTGCTCTGATTTTTTCTCAGAGTCACAGGGCGGACAATGCCTTGTCCCCGGATACCCAAGCCGTTTTCCGAGGGTGAAATTGCAGCCAAGCACTGATCTTTCCCCCAC